>CABEEJ010001990.1:59243-127966 GCA_901482245.1 Timema douglasi
CCCCCCCCCCGTTTTAAAGATGGCCAATTTCTCTAAAAAGTTTGTTCTCCAAACTGAAACTTGTTCAACTGGATTGGGAGCCGTTCTTTGCCAAGAAACTGATGGGTCTCTTCAACCTATCGCGTACGCTAGCCGTACTCTGCATCCCCATGAGCATAACTATTCTACCTTTGAATCGGAGGCCCTCGGAATAGTATACGCCACTGATTGGTTTTGAATATATATCGAACATCACCCATTTGACTTTTATATGGATAATTCAGCTCTCTCATGGTTGTTAAGACATCCTAGACAGATCAGGAAGATAGGATGCTGGGTGACGAAGTTGCAGGGACTTCGATTTGAGATTGCACATGTTTCAGGGGTGAACAACCCGATAGCCGAGTCCTTGTCTCGCATGTTCGAGTAATCCAATGATCGTGGGAATGAAGGTCCTTAAAAGGTCCAGCCTGTTTTGGGCATGTTGAGCCAAATCCCTGAACTGTTCACTCCAATCGAAGAAGCGCAGAGAAAGGATCCTGAGTTGTCAAATCTGATCCTATCTTGTGAGGACAAGTCCAATCCTGATCACCTTAAACTGCTTAATGGGTCTCTTTTGATACAACCCACCCGTTGCACAGGCTGGAAGGTTTATGTTCCCCATACTTTGGCTGGGATGATTTTCGCGTATTACCATTAATCCCCGATGGTAGGACACTTAGGTGCGAACAAGACCATAGGTAAGATCTGTTTGTATTTTTATTGGAAAGGGATGAAAGCGTAAATCCGAGACTGGGTTAGAAAGTGTGAGGTGTGTCTTAGGGATAAGCCTGCTAATAATCGCTGATATGGGATGTTAAATTCAGGAGTTGCTTGTTTCCCACTTGAGAGAGTTTTTATTGATTTGTTCGGCCCCTTACCAAGATCACGGAAAGGACACAACGTCCTAGTCACCATAGTTAATGGATTCTCAAAATTTGTGTGGATGGTGCCATTAAGAGTAGCAACTTCCAACTCGGTAGTTGACACTCTTGATACTATCTTGTTTCACAACTTTGGGTACCCTCTTATCTTGGTGTCAGACAACGCGAGCCACCTTACATCAAAAATATTTGAGGATATGTGTTTTAATAATTGTATAGCTGGCGGCCGGGTTTCAATCCTCTGTCCCGACAAAGATTTATCTGAATACCAAACCCTTCCTTCACCTCTGACAAGACATCTTGTGAATGTGAGGAATGCCAGGCCTCCACCGTGGTTCGGATTCCACGTTAAACTGTAGGTCCTTCGTTTCATCTCACAATCACCCTACCATTACACATTAGCGTAAGTGTGTATAACCCGAACGGGTAGTAAGACACGGTGCTAATAATAATAATTGTATAAAACTTGTTACCACCACCCCTTACTATCCGCAACCTTTGCACGTGGAAAGGTTTCACCGAAACCTCAAGGCCGCCTTAATTGCCTTTCACCAGGTCCACCATCAAGACTGGGATAAGAACCTAACACCGTGGCAAATATCGTTTAATAGTGCTGTACATGACAGCCACAATAAGACCCTTTCTTCCTTGAGGTTAGGTCATGACTTGTTCTTCCCGATCAACCTGAGGTGAGAAATACTCCCGGGCACCTTGAAGGATCAATCCAACACATGCACTGAGGCCAAGTGGGGGGAAGCTTTAAGTCAGCTGAAAAAAACACAGGCTAAGGTAACACGTAGGTACAATGTAGGAAGATATCCAGTACCATACACAGTCGGAAATAAAGTCATGTATGAATTGCATAATTACAGTAGAGCCATAGACGGCAAAACAGCGAAGTTAGACTACCGGTAGTCAGTTTCAACGACTATATCAAAGTTTCTCACCCCCATCATGGTCCAGTTAATAGATCCTGTCACTGGTCTAGCCACGCGTCGTGCCCACTTCAGGCAAATAAAACCTTGTCACTGACTCAGAGAGTGAACAAAAGTGCCTAAGTTGTTTTTATGATTGTATGTATGTTCTATTTGAGAAGGAAAAGTGTATCTTTATGTTCTGATGTTTGTTTATGTATGTTGCATGTACCCCATATCTTAACAGAATGACAATAGAATATGAGAGTTCATTGGAAAGACAATACAAAGTGGTTCTAAGATAATACAATTCATACAAAGAAATGAGTGAACTAAGAGTGAGAGAAAGTAATAAGGACTATGTGTTAAGTTAATTTGATCTCTATGTAATTTTTTTCTCAAATGCATTTTCTATTAGTAACCCGAATTTTGAAGAAATAGTGATTGTGTATCTTATTTAATCATTTTGTCCTAATAACCATGTATTTCTACCTTAAGTCCTTTGAGAAATATATTTGGACTTAATTCTTTAATATCTTGATGTAATTAAATTTGGTATTGTAATTTTTAGATAGGTAGTTAAACTTCAGTGTGTGTGCACTGAACTCTAGATGTAGTTAAATTTTGAAATAAGTTATATTTACCCAAGGTTAATAAGTACCAAGTGTTCTGTTTTGTAATATTTCGTCACACATGAAATTGTTCTATGTTTTGGTCGATTTTTTTCCCCTTGGTTGGTCCGGATTTTTTTCTGCTCATATACTTTTGACGCCTCATTTCTTCCTGCCCGGTGCTTAAGTTTAAGGGCGTGGGGACTCTGTGCAGAGTTTCCCCGACTCTCTTGTTTGTGTGCAGTGCTGCTCGTTTATTTGTCCCTGCACAGATGGCTGCACACGGTCATGGCTGGCTTCAAGGTTCTTGCCTTGAGCTCGTTGCAGCACTCTAAGTTCTGGGCTCGTTGAGAGCACGTCAGAGTCATTGCGATGTTATTGCGTGCGGGCAAGGAATTGAGGTTTTTTGACATATAGTTGTTTAACTGAATCAACCAAGGGTTCGAATTAGAGCTCTAAATAAAGACTCAAATTGACTACGTCCTGAATGCCTTCTTCGTACAACCCCTTCATAACGGCTTGTCGTGCCACGTCCCAAGTCTGGGTTGTGACCCCTTCTATCGGCACCGGTGTCAAAGGGGGCTGACACGAGTTGTCTCCCGTAACGTCAGAAGGGTCCACGAGAGGTGTGGGCACACTTATTAAATTTACATTAGAATGGTGGCTACAAGTACTCACATTTTCTTGTTTTGTTTAAACTGTAAATAAGGCAGTGTTTTTTCAACTTTTGAAGAGATCTGAATCCCCAATGCCCCATCCCTCTCTCACCCCTCTCTGGTTACGACATTGGTGTCTAGGAGTACACTATTTTGTGGTGATAACATTTACACTTTTTTTATTTATGCATAACTTTATTTGCACACCATTTTTTTTATTCATACACTATATCTACCTATTCCCTTATTTTATTTATAAACCCATTTTAGTCTACACATTGTTTTAGTTTACACATTGCTCTAACTTATAAACGGTTTTTGTTTATTCACAATACCATTCTTTTATTAAAGCCAATGTCTCTAATTTATTAAGTGTTTTTTTTTAAATCCATCAAAACATATTATTTAAATTTCTAGCCACAAATAACCATTGTATTGTTATGGTGTGTTTTTAAACTACACAAAATACATTACTTCTGGCCATCCATTCTCTAACCCACACTACCTATTTGTGATGGTTTGGCATAATACATAATTTTGCTTGACAATTGACACCCCTAAGAAATTTGATCTTACCGCACCTCAGCCAAACAAACCTTTTTGATATCCAGAACCATTGTCGAGAATTGACCTTTTAGAAACACAAATTGGTATTGGCTCTTAAGAGAATAATCGATTCCGGATTCTTTAATACCAACAGCATGGTGGCTACAGACTGGGAAAACGGAAAACCTGGAAAAGTCAGGGAATTTTTGGATGACAGGGAAATGTCAGAGAATTTAACTAAAAATAAGGAAAAGTCAGGGAATTAAAAAAATATGTCTAAAATATCCCATTAATTTCACAACCAAACACTAAAACAAAAGTTAATACCTAAATAAACTGACATTTTAATTTTTTAAATAAATGATTAAACTGTTTATGTTTAGTAGATACACACTTTTTTAAATATGTGATCAATAATAAATAAAACAAATTTCACTATCCATCATTAAAACTGGAAAAAAGTAGCCAGGGAAAATTGAAAAATGTTGCCTGGAAAACCTGGGAAAGTTAGGGAATTTTGTAAAATATGTTTTGTGGCCACCCTGAACAGAAACAGAAATATCAAATGATCAAACCAACCCATCTCAACAGCAATAACAAAATATGTATGTATAACGAGCAGCACTATTATAAACAGGACTCATACTTTTAAGACCTAAAAATGTGGAAAAATGACTTATAAAGTAACTTTGAAACTCTAAAAAACTACTTCAAAGTTACCAAAAGCCTAGAATTATGAACAAATATTCGAAATCAATATACATGACTGAATCAAACACGCAATGTACAAATGAAAAAAAAAAATGCATACAATGGAAATCCTTTAGTAACTAAACTGTTTTATTCTGCTAAATTTTATATTGATTTACAATACATGCTTAGGAAGTAATAGCTCTCCCTGCCAAATTCAACCCTCTCCACCCTAGTTTCAGGAATGTGTATTTTGCAACCATACAAGCAAAGAGGATACAAAGTTCATTTCCTACAATATCTCCTCAATCTGAAAACAGTGCTTTGAAAAAAAAAATATGTTTGAGAATTTATGCAAATATACATTTCTACAACCAAGGAATCATGAATAAAATATATGAATAAAAAAAAATTACGTGTTATTAAAATTCTGATATTAGCACTTAAGCTGATCCTGTAAAACCAGAAGAAAAACGAGGTGGTGGTTGGTATTATTCAACAAGTGTAGTACAAAGTATATAATACATACACATATAAAGTTTTTCAAAACCACTCAAAACGTGTTCTGGGTTTGTACCAAGTTTGATACAGGTTGTACCAAAACAAACAAAAGTCGGCATGGCTATTTGTTGTTAACAAAACAATTATCAGCCTCTTAAATTAAACTAGTATTTAATGCTACATTACATGTTACATTACATGTTACATTACAACATACTATATTGTATAATACCAAACCCTTCCTTCACCTCTGACAAGACATCTTGTGAATGTGGGGAATGCCAGGCCTCCACCGTGGTTCGGATTCCACGTAGTAGGTCCTCCATTTCATCTCACAATCACCCTACCATTACACATTAGCGTAAATGCGTATAACCCGAACGGGTAGTAAGATGCGGTACTAATAATAATAATATATTGTATAAATAAATAGCTAAGCATTAAGTGAACAAACCTGACAATTCTACAATAGCCACAAAATTATATAACTAGTACAGTGATCAGTGTGTGCACAACTAGACGACACGGACGACTGAAGTGTAGTTTGGGAGCATTTAGAATGTTCACCGAGACTCCAATGGTGAACATTTGCTTTCTTTATTTAATGTCAGAGACTGCTTCCAAGGCTAAACCCATCGAATGCCGAATATTTAACTGAACATTCACGAATAGTTTGGGACCAGCTTAATAATTCAATTTATATTTGTCACTGCCCAAATCACAGATTATGCACTGTGGAAAACTTGCATCACTGAACACATGGACTAAATGTCATTCTCTTCTAGTCTGTTTTTCTTGTGATGGGGAGGTTGGGGTTTGGATCCTGGCTAGGTGTATTATGAGTGATTTTTTTCCCCAGATGGTTTCCCACTCTTTCTTAGCAAATGTGGGTGAATGTCATGAATTCCTTCCTCATTTCTACATCATTTGTGTAATTATGTAGATAGCCTTAACGAGTAGCAAAATTTGGCCGAAAAAAACCTTATTCAAAAACTGTTTCACAAAATGTTTCATGAGCAGCACTTACATGGTCAATTTTTTTTTTATATTTTCTGATAAAACAAATTTTATATACGTCTCATTTTTCTTAAATTATTATATTTAGGGAATGATTCTATATAATTAATTTGATAAAGTCTTCTATTTTTGTGATATTTGAAACTATGCCTTTAAATGAAATCCATTTGTCCTAGTTTTGGTTTGACCCCAAGTGGACCTCTCCAAGTGATGACACCTCTGCCACCAAATATGTCTCATGAATGTTCCTTGCCACTTGCAACATCAGGTGCAATTCAACGCATGGAACCCCTCAATAACTTACAGGTACTGCATAGATAAATTCATTTTTAAAATGAAACTTCCAATAATGTTGCATTTTGAAATACCATACTATTATAGATACTCTTAGAATTATTTTGTGAATTATACCCAATTTCAGTAATTTATTAAGGTAGTGAATAATGATAAAAACTTTAATGTTTTGATTTAGATGAAAATCAATCGAATTATATCATAACAAAAATGAAAGTGGACTATTTATAAAATTAATCAAAGGTATTTGAAAGTTCACTTCGTAAACACAAGATAATTTTACCTTTAGCTACAATTGTAGCTAGTTGCTTAATATTGTTAAATCTCAACAACAAACATTCTTAAAAAACTAAGCCTCACATAAAAACTTTACTCTAATAGTTTTTTTTTACGAATAAATAAATTCCATCCTGCTACACAAACAAAATAACACATTCAAAGAAGTAGGGAGGGGCTGGAGGAAAGGAGATAGCCGGCTGCAGGGGTCATGCAAACTTCTCACTGGAGTTAAGGTGTAAGCTCTCTTATTGGTGATCATAAGTGAAAGAATATTCAAAATTGACGAAAAAAAGTAAAGCTATACACAAATAAAACAACAAATTAAACTTAGCATTGAAAAACAAGTAGGATAATATTTACAATCAAGACTAGCAATTTTTTAGTTTTGTTGAATAAATTGAAATCTGACACCTAGCACAAGCTCAGTGTTAAGAGTTACTTTATTTGTCCTTTGATTTTAAATTGTATTTCAAGGTGTCAATTTTGATTCACTAAATTAAATTGTGTGTATTTGTAGAAAAGAAGAAAAAAGATACAGCAGTTTTGTTTAAATGTGTGTCTACCTCCCCATATTCATGTTGACTTAGTTTTGTTAAATAAAATAATTTGATACAAGAGTTACTCAAAATATATAATTTGTTTCATCTAAATCATAATTTTGCGAAGTTTTACCAAAATAATTTTGTTTTATTACACATATTCTTTAATACCCTTCTCAACTTTAAGCATGCACAAACAAACTATGCATATTTATATGCCAGCATGATTTAAAACTAGCAAGATATTGAGGAAATGCTTAACTGGTTTCATAGTTATGCTTGACTTCAAGTTTGACTCTTTTTTTAAATAAATTTGTGAATAGGTTAATCCATTATTTTTCTTTGAATGCCTACTTTAGTTTAATCTCCAAAACTAATTTTTAATCATCATTTGCTAATTCAGTAGATTAATACCGACTAGCTAAACATATACATTATATAAATTTATACGTGAAAGGGCTGGATTGATTAGGCAAATGCCATCTGTTTTATTTATAGTTGATTATTTTATTTTTAATATTACAAAAATAATATACTATACTAGTTTTAATTTTTGAGTGAAACAAATTTTTCTTCATTAAAGTCATAAGAAATTTTAATTTTAATATCTAAATAAAAATACTTAAATATGTTGTTGCAACCATATGGAGAGACTTAAAGTAGATAAGTATTGTAAATTTCTTTGACAAATCCAAAATGCCTAAATGTTGGAATAAATTATTAATAATTTACAATAATATAATAATTTCAAATAATTAATACCAAACTAGTACAGAGTAATTCATAAGCCCAAGGTCCTGTTTTGTCTTCTTTTTTTATATACTTTAAATGCAAATAAAAATCGTTAAAGCATTGTGGGACACTGTTGTTGGTGTAAATTAACATTTCTCAAATATTTGGTTGCTGGGTAATCTTGACTTAGTAATCTATTGGCGGTGGTGGTTGTTTGGGATGAAAGTTTTTACATTGCTTGATAAATGCTTTAAATATTTTGGTGGTGTAACTGTTTCAAAAGTTGTTGAATTGAAGGATCATCGTAGCAAGGTTTCCCAGGAAATAGGTGGTATGCTAGGAGCTAATTCAAATAACATGACATATGGCTGTACAGTGTTTTGACATCAATGGTAACTAGGAAACAGTTAGATGGAAGGTTTTAAACTTTATGAATTTTATCCAAGAAGCGTTTTATATCTTGATTGAAATGAGAAGTTAGTTTTTGATAAAGGATATAAGTTGGAATCAACCAATGAGGAAAGCCTCTCCGTTGGAGAGTTGCAACTAGAAATAATTGGTTGGCAAGTTGAAGGCTTAATGTATTTGTGGATCATACATGATTTGTTCATTGGTGTTCGACTGTTGAGGTTTTGTTTCATTAGTATTGTCTTCTGTAAGAAAGAGTCAGAAATATTTTAAAATAAGGCATGAAAAGTTTCAAAGCATGGCCAAGGGGGGAGGGGGAGGCTGTCCCAGTTTGAAGGCAGCTTGAACCCTTAGAACAGGGGTCTTCAACCCCTTTTTGTGTCCAAGGACCAAAATTTCTCTCTTTTGTTGGCTAGCGGGCCACAATACTGTACCAACTATTTGGATTGAATACATATTAAAAAAATTGTGTCAGCAAATTCATATACATTTTGACTCATACCAGGGATTGGACCGATCTACGACAGGTGAAATTTGGGATTTCTCATGAAATATGTTCTCTTGTATTTTCGTTTTTATAAATAGATCTTTCACGGCAGAAGGTAGTGCGATTTGTCTGGTCTACTAAAGTTGTCATGCGCCATTTCATAGTACATTTGTATAAAATTTTAAAATACGTATTTATTTTATATTTATATAGATGTAAATTATGTATATTGCTATATTTTAAAAAAAGCTCCCGTTAAAATGTGCATAATTAAATTTCCAAAGTAAAAAAAAATATATAATGATCTTGTATAGTTTTTGAAAAAAATGTACCTGAATATTAAAAAACTAAAGTTTCAGGAAAACACGTTATAAATTAATTCCAATATTTTACTTGCAAAATCAAGATCTAGTGCATCACAGCACCATAAGATGGATGGTCTGGATCTTCTGCTTGAAAGGCATTTTCCAACCTTTTCTTTTCTAGACTGTTACTCTGCCTGCATTTTTTTTATTTCTTCAATAGCTTTCTAAGCCTTCCAAATTTGACGCAAATAGAGTCCCAGGATGCTCCCCTTTGCCAATTGCACATAGAGCACACACCAATTGTATGTTTACATCATGTGCAATGTTAGACTCACACACATCATTCTGACAAT
This sequence comes from Timema douglasi, assembly GCA_901482245.1. Taxonomy (NCBI): domain Eukaryota; kingdom Metazoa; phylum Arthropoda; class Insecta; order Phasmatodea; family Timematidae; genus Timema; species Timema douglasi. Next base: position 68,478 of record CABEEJ010001990.1, read on the forward strand.
TGCTACCTGAGCTTTTTATATTACACTGTGTGCAGTGAATGTTTGTAGTAAATTATAATCCACTTCATTTTGGCAAAGAAATATTCAGAGTACCACCACAACTTTTACACGCACAAAAACTTTGTATTTTGTTTGCTAAGCAACACCATGTCAAAAATGTCATATTGAAACGGCTCTTTGTTTTTTATTATATATTTTTCATAATCAACAAGATGATTAGCAACCTTTGATTTGAAAGCACTCATAGTGTTAGTACTAGGATTACTTTAATTTACAGTAGGGTTAGGCATAACCGTTGCTGAAGTACTGGGCCAACAAGTTTCAGGTTGTATTGTTCTACAATCTCACTTATAGTTTTAGATTGAAGTCTACCAATATTGGTTCGTTTTTTAACACTCTTCCTATTCTGGGCCTGATGAAGTATTTCACTAAACAATGTCACAAAATATAAACCACAATAGCTTCAAAAAAAAAAAAAAAAAACTTCACTTACACAAAAAAAAAATTAAAAAACAACCAAAAAGTAAAAACCAAANAAAAAAAATTTAAAAAAAAATAAACCACAAAAGCATAAAAAAAAAAAAAAAAAATCTTCGCTTGCACAAGTAAAAGATTCACAACCACCCAAATAGTTATAACCTAGACACCAAACAAAATAACACAAGACAACAATGATATCCTAAAACAACAATTGAAATACAGCTGCCAATAATAGAGCATGGAAAATTTGTAAACATTCCCTTTGCTGCATAAAATGTACCTAGTAGTATTTCTTGGGATTATGGAAATCATTGCAACACTATACATGTTATTTATTTCAAAACACAAAGAATTTAAAAAATAATATGTTTCATATCAATGTAAACTGTGAAGAATAATTAAAAAAATAATAATTTTTTAATTTTGTTAATGGGTGACTCCCCTTAATAGTTGATTATATAAAGTATAAATCTCTATTTGTCATTTGTTTTATATTGAAATAATTATATATTGTTTATAAGCCACCAGGCTGCAAAATAGTTATCAAGGGCCATGGGTTGAAATCCCCGCCCTTACAGATATATATATCTTCATATCATTTAAATTAAATTACATTTGGGCATAGGAATCAAACCTGGGACCTTTGGTATATTACCCCTGAATGCTCTTACCACTGAGCTATCCAGTAGTTGTCCTGTGCCCAAGATCATTCTTTACTCATTTTAAGTTAGATTCGGGTGACCTGGCGGTCTAGGGGTAAGGTGTCAGACTTCTATGCTGGCGGCCGGGGTTCAATCCTTGGTCCCGAAATAGATTTATCTGATTACCAAACCCTTCCTTCACCTCTGACAAGACATCTTGTAAATGTGGGAAATGCCAGGCCTTCACCATGGTTCGGATTCCACGTTAAATTGTAGGTCCTTCATTTCATCTCACAATCATCCTACCATCACACATTAGCGTAAGTGCGTATAACCCGAACGGGTAGTAGGACGCGGTGCTAATAATAATAATAATAATAATAATAATAAGTTAGATTCTGTGATGGGCGTGTGGCAATCGTCACCTATATAAGAGTAAGCAATTAAGCTCTCACAAGCTATAACTTGGCCACTTTAGACTCAGGACGTAGTATTATAAGAACCCGACGAATATGCAAATCATGATGGATTAAATAGCCAAGCTTTTGTAGTTGTTAAGTACAGTTATAGCCACATCTAAATATATTCTTTATATTGAAAAATGACACAGGTTCTGCCTTTAAATATGGGTGGAGAATGACTGGGCTCTGGACAACTCCTGAATAACTCAGTTGTAATAGTATTAGCATAGGCATACTAAGACTTATGTCCCAGGTTTAAATCATGTGTTCAGGTGTCATTTTTCAATTTAAAGATTCTTATATATATTCACTTTGCTCTTAAGTTCAAGCTGCCTTCATACTGGTTCTCCCACCCTGATCCCCCAAACAATCTTTTAAACCGTTCATCTTCTCAAATTATTGTATACAATTTTTTGCAATTTCTAAGTTTTTTGTTTTGATAGTCCATATCCCTAAAAACAAACATATAGTGGGCTAAACTTTTTCCACTACTTCACTAAGCCATTCCTTATGTTAATAGAGTACAACCATTTAGTTTATTAATACAAAAAACAATCTTATGTAAATAAACATTTAGCTCTAGTTATACAAAATTTTATTGAACAGCCAATTTTGATCATCAATCTATGTGCATAGAATAATCAGTACTCTTTTATTTCACTCATTACAGTTTGAAGCCCTATTTATTAGTACTGTCTAATGGTATAGACTAATTGGAATCTGGTTGACACAAACATATTTATGTATGTTTTGGTATTTTAGGTTGCAATAAAAAACAACATTGATGTGTTCTACTTTGCTTGTGTGGTGCCTATGAATGTATACTTTACCGAAGAAGGCCAAATGGACAAGCGAGTATTCCTTGCTACTTGGAAGGATATACCAGCACAAAATGAAGTACAATTCACACTGAGTAATTTACAGTGTAATGCAGGTTGGTGCTCTAACTCATATTTTGAACCCAATTATATTTCTTTAAAATTATAAAATGCATTTGTAATACCTTTGTGTATAACAAAACAAATTAATATTTATATTTGAGAAAATTCTCTAACAGCCTCATCAGAGTTTGATAATTCACAGAAAAAAGCATGCACTTAATTTTTCCAAGAGGTATTTTCTTTCATACACTAGATGATTGTTGGATGTAAGAAGATGGGATATTAGGTGCTTATAGCTTTGTTTTGTTTTATCAGAATAGTTTGTTTACTGATATAATTATGTATGGGTTTATTCATTAAAATATATGGCAAAATCTGTAGGTGTGTTTAAAATGTTATAGTAAAAAGAACCTCGATTTCCTTGGAGAATTCAATTTTTATTAAAATGTCTGATCATTTTGGTGAATTTATATGAAATTGTTTATTTTTGTAGCACCACGTCTTACTACTTGTTCTGGTTATGCGCTTAAGTACTAATTATGCTAATGGATTAGAAAATGGAAAGGTTGAATTTATAAGAAGTTAACCCACATTTGCCTGAAGGTAGAGTGGAAAACCATTTTGGAAAAACCACACTTATTTCACCCAACCAAGATTCGAACCTCGAGCTCCCCATCCTCGGCAGTCAAGCAAAACACGAAACTAGCGCGTTAGTTAACTACGCCACCGAGGCAGGTTTTTAGTGTTTAATTGTCACACTGTATAGGACCTCCAACCGTATGCAAACTGGATTCCTAGTGATGGATATATTGAACTTTGAAGGTATTTTTCCACTGGTGATTTACAAAGGGTGTTTGGAAAGGAAGGTACGATTGATCATAGCCTTGTTGGCATATGCACAGGGTGAAAGGGTGATTCTTAACATAGTTATAACTCATTTGGCAAAGCTCTATGATTGCTATGGTTGCCATTTAAATTGAGCAATACAATCAATTATCTCGCTCTTTTTGAAGACTGTCGTTATAAAATATCTTCTTGCTAAAAAAAAACACAAATGCAGTTGACATGCATTGCCAACTTTATCATTTTTATGGCCCTACTGTAATGAGTGAAGGTGAGGTTAGGAAATGGTGTCGTTAACTTAAAGATGGGCGAACGAACCTTCATGACAAGGAACAGAGTGGCTGACCTTCTTTTGTCGCTCCCAACTTTGTTGAATGTGTGAAGCAGAAGATCTATGAAAACCGACACCTATTGCTTTCTGAATGTCTATCAGGTATTACCAGATTCCATGTACTGTTCTATACAGTGCCAAAGATGTTGACGGACATCCACCTTGGCATTCTTTGAACACTACACGATTGATAATGACAAAATCATTGACCACATCGGGACTGTAGATGAAACCTAGCTTTCACATGCTTATGTCAAAACAAAGCAACATTCTATTAAATGGATGACACAGGGTCGCCATAGCCCAAAAAATTAAAACAAACTTTTTAAAACAGAAAGGCGATGGGAGCTGTGTTATAAAATTGGCAATGCTGCATCTAGGTGGGCCATTCAGAACAAAAGGCGAGGTTTGTTGTTTGGCGTCGTCGTCCTGAATGATGACACCCAACCGACCACACACTGTAACTTGCACAGTCAGTCTCCTTGATGAGTTTGGTTGCCAAGTGTAAGATTATCTGCTCTATAGTCCAAACCTTGCACCAGGTGACTACCACTTGTTTTTGCACTTGAAGGAATACCTTGGCCCACAATGCTTCGTGGGTGATGATGAGCTCGAAAAGCTAGTTTGGGACTGACTGAACTCATAGGCGGCGAGCTTCTAAGACATGGGTATATAGGTCTGAATTCCTGTGATGACTATGTTGTAAAAAGTCCTAGCCAGGCTCATAGATAAATTTTGTCAGAAAAGACAAGCCTATGTGTCGCTTTAATTAGAGCTATTGGTATTTATTGTTTCAACTATTTTTAAATTATAACTATATTTCAAATGCTCATTTTTTATTATTTTTATTCTCTCAATATATTTTTATTTAATATATATTTTTTTAAATTGTCAGTAAAATAACAACCAATATATTATATCATTATATTTTTATTCAGATAATACATTTTTATAAATTTTGAAATGTATGAACTGTTAGATTTCAAATAAATGTTCATCTTTTATAAAAATATATATTTATGAATTAATTCAATGTTTTATTTTGAATATTACTAACTTACAAGTTGTACATTTATATTGTCACTTGCAGCTTTTTCAGATTGTTTTTTCTTATGAATTTAGTTTGAAGGGAGCAATGTGTTAGCAAAGTGATGTTCTTTGATGTTTGAAGGCTCAGAGTGGGAAGTTGGTGTTCAAAACGTTTGCTACAGGGCCATCGCGGAAGTGGAAGTGAATGGCATTACTCATAGGAAGATTTGTTGAGGCTATGTGTAGTAAGGGGAAGATTGAGTGGGGGAATGAACAGCCCAGTTTGTTATTGGGTACTGAATGGGAAGGAAGTGTAAGAATTGAGCAGCCAGGATGGTTCACAGGTGCTGAGTGGGAAGAGGGTTTAGGTAGATAAGGTTGTGAATGATCAAGCTCGAGTAAGTTTGGTTTAGAGTCAAAATTGAGTAATATTTATTCATTCAAAATACAATTTGGTCATCACCATATAAGCCTTTTCCACCAGTGAGTAGTTTCTTCCACTTTTCCCACTGTGTGCTAATATTATTACTTATCGATATCTTAATTTTCTATATGACAATAAAAACCTTCTTATATTTCTGAACAACACATTTTACTTACATTTCTACTCTGAACATAAATATTTTACATTAATTTTATTTGATATATATAGAGCTTTCAATTAGTGTTTGGTTGAAGTTTTCTAAGAAAAGTTCATCTACTGTTTTACCCAGTGTCAGTAGCTCACTCGGTTAAGATTTTTTTTCTTGTTACCAGAGAGAGACGGTCACCCGATAACACTACTAGTTTAGTGCAACAATTGTTTCACATAAAAGTATTGATTTTTGTTACAGATGCTGTTGTGCAGAAAATGCAACAAAACAATGTATTCACTATTGCAAAAAGGAACGTTGAAGGGCAAGACATGCTCTATCAATCTTTGAAACTTACAAATGGCATTTGGGTGTTGAATGAGTTGAAAATTCAACCTGGAAATCCTAACATAACTGTAAGTGTGCTTAAAAGATATACTCATTTGGAATTAAGAATAAATCAAATTTGTTATGTGCATCTATTGCTATTATTTATTTGCAAATCACCAATCATTCATACATAAATTATAGTTTTGTTTATATTATCACTAGATAATTTTTGTATAAAATCAATTAATACTCAGTGTAGAAAAGTGAATTATTTATATTTAAAAAATCTATAAAAGATCTTGACTCGGGTAGATTTTAAGAAACTATCCATTTTAACTTCTGATTAACTGATTATTCAAAAATAGATTCCATAGAAAAATAAACAACCCTGTCTTTTTAACAAGTACATCGAAACTATTGTGGAAACAGTTTTTCATAGGAACTTTTGGGCAACATTGAATGAATGCATTTCTTTCTCCATAGTAATAGGGAGGTAGTAAGCCTAAACAGGAAGCTAGCTTTAGTGATACTAACGTGTTTGTGTAGTATAAACACTTATTTGGTGGATTTGAAATTGTAGCGCATTTCATCTATTATGCTGTGGGTGGCAGGTGCTAGTATTGCAACAGGGTTGACATAAGTTCTAGTTAACAAATCTTTAGGTTGGGAAGTTTTCTAGTCTTTATGCTTTATTTATGTATCAGTTTCGATCTTCTTTACTTGTATATATTGCATTGGGTTTTGTTGATTGATTTTAACATTTTGTTTTTTGTGTATTGACAGTTGACAATATAAGTTTTTAACCTATATCAAATCGAAGCCATTGAACTACAAGATAAATTCTTTCACTTATAAAGGTTAAAGTATTGTCCAACAATGGTTCCATTCATCACCTTAACCATTTTCTTTTTCCATTCAACAGACCGAGACTGTTAGAAAAATATGATGCAATAAAATTGAGGAAATTATCTAAACCTTACCTCACAACCTAAAACTAAATACCAACTCTTGGGTATGAAACCCATTATAGCCAGCCTACTAGGGATAGCCACTCCTAACTTAAATAATCGTTAACTTGGCCTGATTTCAACAATTTTGCCATCCACAGAACAATAAATGAACGTTCAAAACATTTCTTATTTACACGAAAAGTTTACTTCTTTAACAACCAAGTTGGCATCACTGATGCTAACTTCCTGTTTAGTTGTACTACTACTGGTACTATTTCCTGAGGAAGATGCATTATAAGCATCAAAATGTATGTAAGTGTATTTACTTTTATATGTAATTTATTTTTATGAAATTCTAACATAATCATTTAACTAATATTATTATTCCCCATTAGTTGAAGTAGTAGAAACAGATGTCACACCCAATATGAGCTTGCTTATGTGTGAAGCTTTTGATACCCCAACTTATTGCTTTAATGTTTGAATATTATGAAGACAAATTTCATTTCTTATAATGTTCATTCATATCATTTTTCCTTTTCTTCAAAGTTCTTACTAAACTGTTATTTTTTTTATACCAAACACTTTAATCTTTACGTTTTAGACTTTTTAAACTTTCTTTGTATATTACTGTTTGTTGTACTAGGGGTTGTTTTATTTTAATTGATTTTTAAGGTTTAAGAAACTTTCACAGCATTTATTATTGTATTTCAGCTTTCCTTGAAGTCTCGTGCCTTGGAAGTTGCTCAGGGTATATTTCAAGCATATGATGTAATACTACATGCTTAAAACTAAGATGAATTAAAGGAGTGAGTCAAGACATTCCGTTGGACACACACACACACACACACACACACACATTTCTTTGCCATACTGTAGACTCTTGAGTAAATTGATTGTTTATGTAAAGTTAGTATATTTTTCAGGTATGTAGTTAAGTCAACACATTAAAATGTGCTATAAATTAACACTGGTAAATATAGGGTTACAAATACATGTGTGTTTAGACATTATTCTACCATAAACAAACTCTCAAACTCTTCTCTCTTTGGTGAACATTTGATGTATTAAAAAAAGACTTCACTGGAATCTATAGCATGGACGTGCCTGGCTTTCAGACTTGGGAGGGACAAAGACACAAAATATTATAAGTGATTTAACACTCTCTAATAATAATTGTTTATATACTTAGTATAAACAACGCGTACACTAGCAATACTCTTAAATTCAGTTTCATATTCAATATAAATGTATCAGATGAACATTAATACCAATTCAAAAATTTTCCTTTAACTCAGATTAAAATAACAATCTTTTTTCTTAGTTGTTCAAAATTTTAAATAACTATAGCCCTATCTTCAAGAGTATTAGTAATTTTGTATTAAATAAATAATAGGAACTATATTTAGTGTACCACACTGACAACACAACTTATAAATAAAATACTTATATGCCATACTAAATACTTATTTTAAATTAGCATAGGCTTCACCAAACACACTCTTTCTTCGTTCATTAACTACAATAAACTTGTTCATAAGATTATGAATGCTCATCTTGTCCAACATATCTTTATGTGTGTGACACACAGCCACATGATTAATGCGCCTCTGTGTCATATTGTTCCTCAAGTATGTTTTAAGGCGACGTAACGAACTAAATGATCTTTCCGCCTCACATGACGAGCTTGGAACAACCAGCAGTATACGCAACAGAACCTCAACATTACTGAGCATTGCTCTCACTTCAGGAGATAGCCTTCGAAATGCGGTTAGGGCATCTTCAACACAAGTAGGTGCACTTAAACGAAAAAACATGTTTTGTTCAATTTCAAAATCTTTCTCGTTAATTTCAGGATACATTTTCAGCACTGGGTTTATTTCTCCTTTTAAAAGACTCCTTTCCAATTTTCTCATGTGATCAAGTCCTTCTTGATCAAATCTTGACTTTAAACCTCCAACAGCTGTGTCTATAATGGCAAAATACTCATGGCGAAAGTAGTCCTCGACTGAAGTAGAAGTGAACGCTGTAGCAGGACCTGTGTAACGCATTGGTGGTTTCTTCTGTCTTGGTAGAGAAAGAGGCTGCAGGTTGTTGGTAACAATGATTTTGTTAGCTTCTCCCCAAATTAATAAAAACTCGTCATTTTCTCTGAGTCTTTGTAAACTAGAAGACACTATTTCTATGGCCTGCATAAGTCCGGAAGTATTCATTTTTCTTCCCTGAAAAGATTTATTCAAAATTTCTAAATTATTTATTATTTTCCTTGCCATAAGGAAGCCTAAAACAGTCTCTCCTGACTCAAACACTTTGAATAACCCACTTGCTGACTGTAAGTGATTTGCTTCAACAGACAGTGCTTCAAGTGTTTGTAAAATCATTGAATAGTTTTCCAGAATCTCTTCAATCTGAGCACCTCTGTATATCCACCTGGTCGGACAAAGGGGCTTAATGCTGGCATTAGATGTCAAAGGACCATTAAAAGTAGCTTCTCGGATATTAATAAACTTGGTTTTAGCTGTCAATGATTGTGAAAACAAAACTCCAAGTTCATGGGCCCATTGCATTGAATTCCTCACAGTAATTGATGTATCACATGCATCCCTTGTTACCAAGTTAGTGCAGTGCGCCCCACAGTGAACAAACACGGCTAGAGGCTGTCTATCCTTTATTATAGACTGTACTCCTTTGTTGATCCCACTCATATTTGGAGCACCATCATAGGTTTGTCCACGCAAGTTCGAAAGAGGTAGTTGAACTCTGGTCATTATATCAAAAAGAATGGCTGCAATCGACTCCCCAGTTGTTTTACTAGCACTGTATAGCCCCAAAAAACTTTCATGAGGCTCTAAGTTTTCATCAACCCAACGCACACATATACTAAGCTGTTCAGTCCCAGTAATATCACGTGTACCATCACAAATCAAAGAAAACAAATTCAATTTGGAAGATTGAATTTCAGCACAAAGATTTCTCACAATTTCATTACCCATTATTTCCAAAATCTCATTTTGAATTTTTCCATCTGTGTATACCTCTCGTTCCTTATTCAACCAATTTGCAAGATAGGAATCATCCTCGGAACGTAGTTTAAGAAGATGAAATAAGTTTCCACTTTCTTGTTGATTTCCTCTTAAAGCTAAGCCTTGCATGGCTAAATATTTAATTGAAGTGAAAATTTTCAAAAGACATTCCCTAGAAATCTTACGTTCAGAAACTAAAGAAGAGTTTAACTGGTTATCAATCGGGTTTTTCAGCTGTCTATAACTTAAAACTGCTTGTAAATGACTATCTGACTTTTCATGTGAACGAAACTTGTCCAATGCCTTTTTCCAGTTTTTAAATCCATTTCTAGAAAACGCCGGATCCATTTTCCTAGCAAGATTTTTATCAGGACATAATTTATTATATCTATTACAATAAAAACAAAGAGCTCCATCGGCACTGTTTGTAGAGACATCTATATGCAGCCAAGTGAACTCCTTATACCATGCTGGTTGAAACCGAAGTATTTTTACTTTTAAATTCTGAGTTGGAAATTTGGTTGGTATTGTAACTGGCTGATTTGGTGCCAGATATGTATTACTTTCACAAATATTAACTTGTGATTGATTTAACACATTTTGTTTTATTAAAATTTAAGTTGGCTTGAAAGGACTTTTCTTCAGACTCGCCAAAGCGGTGTTTTTTAGGAGATTGTAGTTCAGTTGGTAAATCCTGTTCTCTTTTGATTAAGAAACGATCCATGCTCAAAATATTACTCAAATCATGCTGATTTATATTGAGTTCACTTTTACACACAAACACATTAGCAAATACGACATAAACTCATTTATTTACAAAACATTTAACAAACCACACGCCACACTATTTATTCTTAACATTCACAAGATTGCTGCAACTATTCGAAAAAGTTAAGAACTTGCAAATAAAATAAAATAATTTACTAATACAATAACAGTGTCACCAGCCTAAAAACTATTTTAGCAGCGCTAGTGTCTATACAAATGAAGCAAGATCCGCCTATTTAATAAGGTCATTTAAATTTAAAATAACTAATTTCAAGAATTAAAAAAACTATTCAAATAAATCAATAAATTCTCTATTGAATTTAAGGGTAAACTTTTGGGGGGGACGTGTCCCCCCCGTCCCCTCTACCAGGCACGTCCATGATCTATAGAGTCGTACGTTGGAAAATCTTTTGATGTATTCATTCCTAAAACGGCATTGATTATTTATTGATATATATAAAACATCTTGTTGTGAAATTGCTAATTTTGTCATAAAAATATTAAGTCTAATCAAATAAACTATTTAAAATTCAATGAATTGTGTAGTTATTTATTTAAACGCATTGAAAATGTGAATATAATCAAGAACCTTTCCATGTTTATAACATTTCAGGGAGAAGGTATGGCATAATATAATATTTATCATAAATATTGTTGATGCTAGTTACCATCTAATGAAAAAATAGAAACGCTATTTCTTGCCTCATTTATGCTGATTCGAGGAAAATCCAGTACATATCTCCATGTTGCATCATTTTATTACTTAAGAATGGTAGCCTTTTGGAAATGCTATGTTTTTGCGAGATTAAAATATTGAGATGTTAGAAACAACAGTGAATAAAGTTTGTCACAAACAAATTTTACCTTTTATTATCATTAAATAATGCATCTTTGCTGCCACTGTAGAATGTTAAATGAATGTGATTTTTCCATCAACATTTAATATTTAAGACAAAATTGTGTTGAGTTTGGACTAACCAAAGTGTCTAGATTTCTCATACTTTGTTCTTTATCATCTTTTCTGATAGTCTGCACACATGTTTAGAAACAAAAACGTCAAATTTGCTTTAAATTTTCCCAAATAAAGACAAAGAAATATTATGACACGATAATTTAGGAAATATTTAAAAAAAATTGCTCAGCTCAAATATAATCTAATAGCAAATAGAGGGCTTTATTTTATAATAAACGTGTAAAAATAAAGGTTGTATAAAAACAGTATTATGGGAGAGGAGTTGGGCTATATAATTTTTTCAAATGTCAAATTGAGTCAAAATTATGGAAAAAGAAGAAATTCATTTGAACAATTTTGCATCAAAATATATATTTTGAAATTATAAACACTATAAAGCTTAAGCACATGTGTATGCCTTGAAAGCACCACATTGGTCATATTGATCACTTTTCCATGAACAATATGCAATATGCGCCATTTATTTAATTATAAATTAATTAGAATGTAGCATACTTTTGGATGATGGCTGATTATTCGTTTTCATTAACATGCATTTATATGTTATACTAGAATTCCTTTAAATATAATTATATCACGATATAAATTATATATCAAATAGGGATGAATAGAATTAGAGGATTCAAAATTCTTAAGAACCAGTAATTGGAATACAATTGGTAAAATTATAATAGTTCACCAGCCAAGATTGTAAATAGTTTATTATGCTTGAATATAAAGATAATATAATTTAAATTGGTTGTTACATTTATTTCTTATCACATATTCCACAGTGCATAAAGCTACACATGACAATTTATGATACTGAATATACAAAAAATTGTGTTAGTAATTTACAATTATAGTGTGATCTAATATTTATCATATATATATTAGGCGCGTGTACAAGAAATAAATACATTTGTACAAGAAATAAATACTTTTATACAAGAATAAGAGACAAAAAAATTAGGTATTTGAATAATGGCCAGTCCTCAGACTTTCCAGGTATTTGTGGCAAGATACTTTTTTGATGACTGTACCCGAACAATTCCCACTGACCTTTGTTTCAGGTAGAGCAATTGTCAAATGTTTTGTTTCTCTGCTATGCAGTACGCATTTCAACACTGACACTGTTGGTTTTGTTTTTAGTTCGTTCATCAGTTGAAGTATAAATTTGTGCTGAGAAATTTTCTGGCTTGTAACCACCTCATAAATTACCAACACATTTAGTGTTGCTTGGTCAAGAATGCTGTATAAAACAGGCACTGGCCATCTGAGACACGCAGTCCTTACAGAGTACCAATGAGTTGACTATGTTATTGCCATACTTTGTAGAGCTATAGAACTATATTTTTTCTGGAAGCTTCTTCTTATCATGCTTAGCATGCTCAATAGCAGGACTTTCTTCTATTTCTTTACTTGGTATACATTAAGTGTAATGTCCTCTTACGCCTTGAGAACAGTGGTCGTGTACAACGGAGTTTTAGATGTCTGCACAGACAGTGGGATTTCTCTCATGGCACAGTTCACTATTCCTACGACTATGTTAATTTCCTCTGGTTTCAGTCTTCGTGCCAGCTTCAATAATGTAAATGAGATGAGCATAATGATATTTAATCCCTTTTTAAGCTATGGTTTTTTGAGCTTTAAAATAATATTTTCTGGCAGGAATTTGTTCGTAGGAACAGATCGTCTTTCCTGAGATAATATAATAATCCGCCTCTCACCGTGCTTCTAAGAATTTAGTTGCTATTCCCATTACACTGTTTCACAATCAAGAGTAATTGCAATATAAAGCAGAAATATGGGACAAATATTATATTAAATTCTTTAAAATATTCTGTTTAGTGACCTGGCGGTCTAGGGGTAAGGTGGCAGACTTCTATGCTGGCGGCCGGGGTTCAATCCTCGGTCCTGGCACAGATTTATTTGATTACCAAACTCTTCCTTCACCTCTGACAAGACATCTTGTGAATGTGGGGAATGCCAGGCCTCCACCGTAGTTCGGATTCCACGTTAAACTGTAGGTCCTCCATTTCATTTCATCTCATAATCACCCTACCATTACACATTAGCGTAAGTGCGTACAAACCGAACGGGTAGTAAGACGCGGTGCTAATAATAATAATATAATATCCTGCACTTTAAAATCCTGAACCAGCAGCAGCTAAGAATGACTGCTCTTGAGTCTTCTAGGTATAATGTTTCATACAGCCAGATCTATTTATGAGAGGTGATTTTTATAGCATTTAAAAAGAGATGGGAGGAGCAGATAAAAGATAGTATTCAAGTGAGAGGAGAAGAATGGTGGAAGGATAGAGGAAGAGGGAGGCATTTTACTTAACCGATCCAGCCATAAGCTGGAAACAGTTGGTGATTATGATGAGTTTATTAAGTGTTCATAATGTACGTGTGTGAAAGTTTTAGTATTTTTTTAGAAGCTCAAAGCTGAATTAAAGTTCTTAACAGTTCCAAAATAATGATTTGCATTTCCATGTCTAACGAAAATGGTCATGTTTATGATAGCTTATCCAGCCCAGCACTAAGTATTTTAGATATTTATGGTCAACACCAACCTCATACACTTAAAATCTGCTCTCTTTAAAGCTACTCTAGCACTAAGCCCATGTTAATACAAATAGTACATGTCAATCATCAACCAATAGGTAACTTCTTAGAATTCTAAGCAATTTTGTTTAAATCTCCTTTCATGACACAAGTAAAAGGGAAAGCTAATAAAAACCAAGCCTCTCATCTAATTTGGTGAGTTTACCTGTCAATTTGGTTTTTTGCAGCATGTTACCTGTTAAGGTTACACACACATGTACTTATTACAGTAATATGTTAAAGGAGGTGTACCCAAATTTGCGGTGGAGGGAGAGTGGAAAACTATTTAGGAAAAAGCACCCTCCGTGCACCCAACTTGAATTTGAACCTTGATCTCCCCATAGAGTGTTCAATATATTTCGAGAGTAATGCCTTAGACTACGTTACCACCAAAGTGAGTACCTGTTCATTATTAGGTTATCAACGACAGGTGAAATAATTTTATATAATATAAAATTTTTGCCATATATCTTAGCCATATTCTGCAGCATCAGTATATATATTTTAGCTAAGGGTGTATGGCCCAAAATTAATAATATAATAATTAGATATATATTAGGTCTTCTTAAACTAAACTTGGATCTGTGTATTAAATATGGATTAAATGTATATTTTAAGCACGGTGTTTACTCTAAGTTTGAAATTTTGGCATTAATGCAACAATTTTTAGAAAAACCAAATGATGCAAATATTTCATATTTGAGATGTTAAAAGTACTTGAGGCAGTTTGTTGATTGAAATAAATATTATTTCAACGAACCTTCAATTAATTGCATAAAAAATTGCCAAATAAATGCAATATTCAATTATTTTGTATACTTAAACGTGTGTAATAAATGGGGAAGTAAATCAATTAATGCCAACGTCTTTTACACTCTTTTGTTGATACATGGTAGCTTTATGTTGCCGTTTGAACGGTTTTTTATTAATTTTAGATGGTTTCTTGGATATAATTTGTAAAGCAGTAATAACCGACCTTTATTTAGCTGCAGACCACATAAATACTTTACCAATATGCTGTAAACCACTTATTAACTATTTAGCAAAACATTTCAGAATTTTTTTTAAGAACGACCTGGAACAAAGAATACAGTGTGAGATGTTAATATGTATGCACAATTGTGCATATGTTAAATAAATAAAGGTTGATTACTTTTTAGTCATATTGGCCATGAGATTAAATTTGTAGATTAATACATAATGTTACTTCTTACCTTCTCACACCCCTCTGGTTAAGAAAAAAAATAGAAATTGTCAACAAAATCAAACTCAAGATTTTGATGGACGTCGACGTTTCACGAGCCCCTGAATCCGAAAAAGTTTTTTTTTAAAATAATGTCAGTCTCTAGCTCTGACTAGAGACGAAACTATTTTACCATTTGGGATAAAACTTGGGACATGGGGTTTTCATAAAGTTTCTCAGAGATTTAAAAAAAAAAAAAATCTATCCCAAACTAAAATAATGGTAGTTAATATTTTTTACTTAATCTATTTTGTCTCATTCCACCCTTATGTCTAACTCGACTCAATTAAAATTTGTATATATGTATTATTTAATATTAAAACAAAATGGAAGTTATCCTTATGAAAATAACTTTTGGGATAATTTACACTTAAGGATACTTTCAATTTTTATCGTATCTCCACACCTCTTTGAGATACGAAATAACTTATCATTTAAAAAATGAAAACATATTATATATAAAAATAATTATTTGAAATATAATTCAGAAATATATTGTTGTAAAAACCAATAATATGTCGTAGGTAAATTGGAAAATCAGGCCTAAATAAAAAGGCAATTTATAATAAGCCAGTCGAATTGGAAAATAATATATTTGTTTATATATTTGTCAAATAAAATTAATGTAAAATGTGTTGTTTAGAAATATAAGAAGGTTTTTATTGTTATATAGAGAATTAAGATATCGATAAGTAATAATATTAGCACACAGTGGGAAAAGTGGAATAAAATCCTCACTGGTGAAAAGGCTTATATGGTGATGACCAAATTGTATTTTGAATGAATAAATATTACTCAATTCTGACTCCAAACCAAACTTACTCGAGCTTGATCATTCACAACCTTATCTACCTAAACCCTCTTCCCCCTCAGCACCTGTGAACCATCCTGGCTGCTCAATTCTTACACTTCCTTCCCATTCAGTACCCAATAACAAACTGGGCTGTTCATTCCCCCACTCAATCTCCCCCTTACTACACATAGCCTCAACAAATCTTCCAATGAGTAATGCCATTCACTTCCGCTTCCGCGATGGCCCTGTAGCAAACGTTTTAACACCAACTTCCCACTCTGAGCCTTCAAACATCAAAGAACATCACTTTGCTCCCTTCAATCTAAATTCATAAGAAAAAACAATCTGAAAAAGCTGCAAGTGACAATATAAATGTACAACTTGTAGGCTATTAAAATTCAAAAGAAAACATTTTAAATCAATTTAAATCATTCAAGTTAGGACAATTGGATAGTACAAATCATTAAATTAATCCATACATATAGTTTTTATAAACATGAACATTTATTTAAAATATAATGATAGCAAAATAATAACCACTTAAAGTCAATGTACAAGATTAATCTAAGACTCCAGAGCAGTGGTTCTCAAAGGGTGTCTCGGAAAATTTTGGTCGTTATTTTACTGAACATTTAAAAAAATATAATAGGAAAAATAAAACAGAAAAAAATGAGCATTTGAAATATATTTATAATTTAAAAATAGTTGAAACAATATATACTAATAGCTCTAGTTAAAGCGACACATTGGCTTGACTTTTCTTGCACAAAACCTCTATTATTGGACATATATATGATAAAATGACCCACATTTCCTTTTCGATGGAAATAAGTCATTCTTGTTTCTTATTCTTTATGATAAGTGCCAAAAATCCCAGTTTGCAGAGGTATATAGTAAAAAATGGCAACAGCATTCTTACAGCACTTGAGGATACTGCCGGGTATTCAATCCTTTGCTAATATCCAAAACTTAGAGAATGGTAGTTCTCCTTATTTTAGCTGAAGGGTGTGATCTGCCTGCAGTTCAGCAAGTTCTTCGACTTTTTCCAGAATGAGTTTAGTTGTTGCTCCAAGCGATACTGCATACAGATTGCGTACTGCATCCACCTACGGAGCTAAGGGTCCTAGGCTCAATTCTTGGCATGGCCAAGAAATTTATCATTGTTGGAATGTGAGTTTACTCTTTCACAGTGATTAATTCACGGCCAGGGGATGGATTTTGTCTGTGTCCTGGATTTAAGATTAGAGTAATTAGTACAAAGGTGTACGACCTGAACAGATAGTAAGACATACATCGCTAAAAATAGTTGAAAAAAAATAATAGCACTGACAACCTAAAATGGCATCATGTAACATAATTCGAGAGCCACTATTGTATTAGCAAAGTTCAGGTTACAGGCTTGTCCAGACGGACACTAACAATATGTGCATTTGTGCATAGAATGTCTACATCAAATTATTTACCTCCAACAATCATAACATACATATAGATAGGCCTACATTTTCAATCACTTTTTTTTTGTCCTTTCTCGTCAAATGTTTTTTTTCTAATGTATTTTCTCCCCTATTGTCAGACACAATGAATTAGTTTTATAACAACTATCAAAACATTGTAGGTCCCAAGTTCAATTCCGGTGTCCAGATGCTATTTTTTAATTTAAATAATATGTAGATCAAGCTATAACTGTAATTAACACATACTCATATTCTACATCATGTAGAGTTAATGTTTTTAAGTACTTAATATCCACCCCCCCATTTCCCTCCAGTCTATTAGTTCGGCTATCTGTATATATCACACTTAGTGTAATTAATATATATGTGCTTATTAATAACACCAGTGTGTTAATAATGAGAAATATCTAAAACAGAGGTAATGTACCCACATTTTTGTGGTGGGACAAAGGGAAACCATTTAGAAAGATGCACCCTTTGTTAACCCATTCTGGACTTGAACCTTGACCACCATTCATCTTTAGAATAAATTAAATGAGCTTAGTGTTTAATTCAAGTTAAGGTTAACTTTAAAAATGAACCAATGGTTTAGTTCGGTCCCTGACTTACAGTTTTCATTCATAATAGCCAGAGAAGATTGTCTACCTTCTAACCCTCCCCCCTGCCTACCCACCCCTAAAACTTCATCCCAAGACTTTCCAGTCACTCCATTGCTGCCGAAGATAGGTTTTTTGGTTCTCAACGGAATGGAACGGTAGCATCCACTTTCACCTTTTCCTCAGCGACACAAACGCTCTTACAGATTTTTCTCAACATTAGCTCTGTTCAAACACAGTTAAGAACTGAGTGGTCTCCAATCTGTCATATTGCGGTGGTCTAGCAAACCACCTAAAATAATAAATTGAAGCATTGGTTAATCATATTTTCAATTATAAACATGTTATAGTCATTTTTTAAAACTTGACAGTCTTTGCTCTTGATGCAACTCATCATACTGCTACATACCACACATGGTTGTACTTGAAGTACACAGCCCAACCAGAGTTCTTTCTCATAAACAGCTATCTGCTCCTGATATTACTCTCCATGATCTCATTCATATTTCATATTGCATATACATGTACATGCCTGAAACTGAATCCAAATTTATTATTTACCTTAAGCATGTTGACAATGAATATTTAAATGAAGATGCTGAATTGATGCAGTGGAATTTGATACACACAGTAGACAATTATTTAACAATACATGTTCTTGATGGATATAGATTTTATGGAGTCTAAGCAGAACCATGGCCTCATGTTCTAACACATGATTCATGTCAGACCAGACTGTTGATGATGGAGCGATCCAGGTTAACATCTCGTGTACTGAGGGTGGTTTTTCCAAAATGGTTTTATACTCTCCCTCCACACAAATGCGGGTACACTTCCTCTAAATATAATCTTCCTAATCCTTGAAACCATAATACCATTAGCATAACTAGTATATAAGCGTATTACTTGAAGAAGCAGTAAGATGTGTTAAAAAACTTACAAAAAAAAAGTACCTTAACTTCATTTGAGTCCAAAGTGGTGACACTTTAAATAGTCAAATATGCTAGAGACTTAACTAAATATTCCTGGGTTTTATTCCTGACATCATCAAAAGCTTTAATGTTAGTTAAATTGTAGCTTTTCCCTTCAGTGATAAATTAATGCAAAGGGAACTCAATGTTGTGTTTGGTCTAGATGTAAATTTGTGAGTTTAATGCTGAAATAATGTTGGTATGAAAACCCAAAAAATAATATATGTTTATTTTGTATTCTATCTTCATCCCAATCCCATTATTGTAAATATTTGGATACCCTACTAGAGTAATAGATGTGGCGCACAAACAAATACTAGAATGTTATAGCAACTTTACCTATTGGACTTAGCTATGTTTGAGGAAGTAAGAAGATGACAAAAGAGATGTTTCATCAAATATATTGGCTTGATGAGATATTCTGTTTACAAGACAAAAGTTGGTAATTTTTACTTATAGATATCAAACACGCTTGTTATTCTTAACTAAAATTATAAATAAAAGTGACTCTACAAGGTTTTGATTCTTGAATAATATATATGTATTAATTATTTTTAGTCAGATGTAGACTATAATTGAGGTGACATATTAAGCTCTTTCAACAGAAAATAGTATATGTGATTACATTAATTTGATATAGCCTCATTTCATTTCATAATAATATAATGGTATTAGCTTATTAATATTATTTATATTGGAAATAAAAGTTTACAAAACAAAATATGGAAATTTTAATAATCATTCCATTCCAATACATGTTTACATGATGCAATTACATTGAACATAAGTATTGTGTTACTGTCGTATCTTTTTTATGGCAGGTTCTAGATAAGCCGACGGTGCCCAACCTTCAGCTTGTGTACCTGAAAACCCAAGGAACAATATACACAATGCTATTTGGGTGAATTTATGTAAAGTGACACATTTGAGACCTAAATTTGTTTGGGGTACAAAATGTCTTAAAATTAGTTACTTAACACATTCAATGTAAATTTTATATGATGGAGTAACCAACTGAATATTCATCCACAGAGTTTTTATAAATAAAAAATAATAATTGTGTGCCACGGGACTGACTCAACGTTACATAGAACTGACAAGTCTGAAAATACACAATAGATGTAACTCTATTGAGAAAACTTGGATTATTAAATAGCTAACAAGAAGAGTACTAGTTTTTAAGTATCTTAATGAGAATTTAATAGTTACACCTTTTTTTTACTAATTGTGAAATTATAGTAAAAGAAGTACAAAACAGAAAATTGGGATACATATTAAAACATGAAACAAGCCACTAAGGATGATCAAACACTTCTAACAAAGAATGGAATTCATAATGATATAATCCCTTTAAAACAAGACCTGGCTGGGGAAGAACCTTAACAATACACATTGTGTTAATATATGATAAGTTACTGTTGTTTAGGCAGACACTATCGTTTTTAGATATAAGCTTAAGAATAAACACAAACTTTATTTCAACATCTTCGTCAACATTGGATTGACAAACAGCTTCATACTTGTACCTCTGATGGTTATGTCTGCTTTTTATTTGTATGTTCTCCAAAATCTTCTGTTAACACATATGTTCCTCTACTAAGTTGAAAAGTTATTTTAAGTAGTGTATGTGTGCTAAGTTTCGGTATCACTATAAACTTCGTCATATTGAACTCGCGAAATGCTGCGGCTAGGAATCATACTAAGCTCTTCATAAGTTTCAGGACCTGGCGTTAGTGAATCTTCAGGAAAAATCAATGTGCCAATCTCATAATGGCAGCATTTCTTGGAACAACTGAAACACAGACTAAGCTGGTTTGGATTTCAGCTTGTTTTGACCTGGTGAACTTTTAAAGTTCCTTAGAATGGCAAAACTTTCCCATGTTGAATCACCTTAGAAAGTTTTTCAATCTCTGCTTTTGAAACTAAAAAAAATTTCATCCCAGCACAGTTTGTCTGAAGAACATTGACCAAAGTATCCATGTCAGGCAAATCCCTTCCATGAGCCACAATATTGTCTGCTGTACACTTGCACACACTTCCAATGCCATCGGGTGTCCCTTTATTTTGGCCTGACTCCTGATAATTTCAAGTAGCATTTGTAAAATCTGGAAGATAATTTCCGAGATGACTGGCTAAAAACGAGAAGAGTGATGTGTTCTGATACTGGCCAGAAGGACTATAATTGAGAAAGTGAGTGGTGTCAATATTTTGTGAAACAATGTCATTCTTTACAGGGAAACTATGTATCCAAATTGCAGGTGCATTGTGCTGCAGATAACCTGATACTGTGCAGAAACATTTTGTTTATAAAGTTTCTGATGACTTAACGTAAACCACAACAGTGTGCATGGATTTCTATTTCCGCTAACCACCAAAATTAAATAATTAGATTTCTTCTGCAAATCTTAAATTATAATTTTCACTTAAGTCGCAGTGTATGATGATTTCATGATCAGTTAAACTGTTTTTCAGTTGGGACATGCTATTAAACTGGTGGAGAACTCCTACCTTCATGTTGGAGAACTTGAAGGAGTTTGCTTTCGTAGATTCTCACAAGATTCGGTAATGTTGATTCGTTATCCTCTTTTGTTACTCTCATGGTTGTCTTGATTTGTTTGGTCTTTTTATCTACATACTGCTCTTTCCTAGGTGACCATTGGTGATATTTCACTCATGATATGCAATTCCAAAATATGAACAGCCCGTACAATCTCGTAGCAAACACTGTTCATTTTTGTAAGTGGAGCTAACATCTTTAATCACATCACAAGGTTTTTTTTTCCTTCAGAAATAACACTATTCAAGTGCAAAGCATCTACAATCAATTTCATTTTTCCATGGATGGCACAAGCACATGTATCTCTATTATCAAATTTCAATGGGAGCACCCAGAATGGGCGGTTTAGAAAAAAAAGAAGCTATAGCTTGCTTTCATCTCAGGGTACTTCTTCAAAATTGCTGATGTAGATTCTTTAGTTTGTCTGTGAGATACCACCTTTGTTTTCTAACATTTTGCCTTGTGATGAAATCTTTTTTTCCAGGGCACAGTCTACTACAGGAACTGAAGGAACTCTGCTATTCTTCTTTTTGTGGATGTAAGCTTTTTATCTTTGTACTCATATTTCAGAATTGTTCTTGTTTCAAAAGAAGGCATATTTCTCTTGTATTTAACAAATCTTGAGCAAGTTGATTTTAGATGATATTTCTTAAAAAAAATTTCCAGCCATAATTTACTTGAAAACCTGTCTCTTCCTTATTAGACTGTAAATCTTGGTATGTTTCTGATAAATGATCCTTAATAACTTCACCAAAACAAGTTGTTTTAGTACTTCAGGCTTTTGAAGACTTGGGCTTGACTCTCCTAAAAGATTTTTAACATAAATTATTGGCGTTGAAGTATTTTTGCTACATGAAGTGTTCTCTTTCTGCTGGCATTTGCATCATTTCTTTTGTTTGTCCAAATTTTTCTTCAAATCGCTTATCAGCTTCTTTAATGCTTGCTTTTCTCTATGGCGGTTAATTTTATTTCTGTTGCGTCGTCTCTTGTCAGAGTCATGTCTTGAAGGATGGTTTTGTGGTAGATTTTCTGTATCATCTTATGAATTTGGAGGTGTGTATACGGTACTTTTAAAAATTAATTTTCCTTCACAGCTTTTTTTTTTTTTTTCGNCTTTGCTTGTAGCATTTCCATTGTCTTCTTTTTACGAAGTTGTCCTCTAGGATACAACTTATTTATCGGTCTCCATGGCTTCTGTTCGTTCTCCTTCAAATATTTTTGCCTTTATTTATGTTATTGTTCTTCTCTTTTTACAGGATCTTCCTTGATTCTCTTTCCTTTTCCCTATTTCTAGCCAGCCTCTATTTATGGTTCTTTTTTGGGACCATTATTCCATTAACATCTGAAAATAAAGCCTTTGGTCATTTCAAACAAACGATGTCGTCACATTGGATGTGGTAGCTGTGAGGTCTAGAATATCCCAACTTTAATTCAAAGACTCATCTAGTTTATTTTCCATCTAAATAATACACTGCAATTTTCTAATTTTCATAATACCAGCATGTCAGTTTATACTGAATTGTCAATCAAAATTGTATGTAAGAATTGAGATTCAAACACATTTTTGCAGTG
This sequence comes from Timema douglasi, assembly GCA_901482245.1. Lineage (NCBI taxonomy): Eukaryota > Metazoa > Arthropoda > Insecta > Phasmatodea > Timematidae > Timema > Timema douglasi. Next base: position 91,535 of record CABEEJ010001990.1, read on the forward strand.
ATCATGAAATCTCACTTTATAGAGGCAGGCTGAGGTAACCCAGACTCTACTGCAATTAACAAGTAGAAACTAGGAAATGGAACTAGGCAAGAATAAACCGAGCTTGTTACAAGTTCATCATCCTCACTGAACAAGAGGCTTGAAACCTTGACATCTCACTGTTTTAGAATGAATTGTAATATTTTGCTTACAGTGTCAGTATAAAGCAGAGAAATCAGTCATCATTATTATATTTTATGTATTGAAATATATCATTTCTGAATGACTGACTCAGTGAAATAGGACCATCACGTCATGTATATAAAAATAAATGGTTACCCATGTTAAATTGTTTATTTTAATAGTATTGTTATGCTAGCCACTCTGTGTGGCTTTCATGGTATCTAATCATAATACAAGGAAATAATACCCTAAATTTGTGTACCAACTAGTGATGTGTTTAAAACATAACAAAATAGCTGATTTTGATGTAAATCAATATTGCAGTTAGTCCTGTGGAAAACATGTCAGTTCCATGCAGTTGTACTAGCCAAGGGACTGGCAAATTTGAGGTTAAATTGACACTCTCAATCATAGAAATAAAATATTTAGAATCTGTTTGGAAAATTTATAGGTACCTATTCTAATTTAGTAATGACATTAAACAAAATAATATGATTATCTGAACCTATAAAAGTTTCACAACCTGCACAGGACTGACTTACTCGTTGGTTACAACACCAATTTCTTGAGCAACAGCATTATTTGAATGCACATCAACTCACTAAATGAGAAAAGCACAATATGGTGTCACACAACATTGTTTTCTGCATGCCTGAACACTAGCAGATGGCTTGTAACTGCCATATATTGTGGATAGCTATAACTAAAAAAGCAGCCAAGGGACTGACAAAAACCTGGGGACAAGATTTAACTTAATAGAAAATCAATATTGAATAAACCAAATAGTTTTATAATGTGCATTGCAAAGCATTAATCATTGAAATATCACACGTAAGGGCAGAAATAGGTAACATGAAGGGATAAATAATTGCATGAATTTGAATATTGGAACTAAGGCTTGGGACATGCCACGGAACTGACATTTTGGTATTAAAACACATTTTTTTTTAGAAATCATATTAATTTAAAAATGCTAGCATTAATCATGACAACAAGTATAAGCTATAAATGAAAATGCTGTTTTAGTTCATGTAACAACACAATATTCACCTTGGCCACAGAGAAGGAAAAAACAAGATACACAGCCGCTAGGTTAAACGTGTTGAGCTCCTTTTCGAGGCTTTACTCCTTCAACGTTGGGATCGCTAGGTGCAATCCCGAGGGACTACAGCGCAATCAAGTGAATATTTTTTAAATGACTCACTTTAAACTCGAATGTACTAGAAGGCAGATAAAAAAATAATTATGAGCTCCTCAAGTTAACCTGTCGCCTGGTGGTCACCGAGCAAGCTTCAGGTAGCACCCTCCACCGTTGCCCCTACCCGTATATAGTGACATAATCCTGCCACACAAATAATAAGTTTACTCTGACTGCACATTACAAAGAAAACTTGAATGGCCCTTTTGTTCTTTCTTTAGCTAAGGGACTGGCTGTCGACTGCACTGAAGAGAATTGCAGACGTTTAGAAATACCAATTCATTTAAGAAGTTATTAGTTATTTTTTTAATTATAAAGTGTTTTTCTAATCCGTGATATCTTAAATAGAACTGTATAAAACATTCCAACAAATTGTGACCCTATAAAAACATGACTATTTGATAGAGGAAAGCTAGATACCATACCTCGTGGCCACTAATGCAGGTCTATAATAGCTATTTGATGCTATGCATTTAAAATCATTAATGTATACTTGAAATAATTTAAAAACTGGTATTTTCCCACTGTAAATTAAAATTCCCACACTCTAGTAATCAAAGTTAAAACAAAAATATAGGATGGTTTTAAATAGTTCTAAGAGTTTCTGTTATTTAAAATTACATAGTAAGCATTAAAGTTAAACTAATGTATTTTGTGTGAGTACATGAACACAGGCCGGATAGTAATATACAATTTTGCAGGATTTAAAAACTGGTATTTTCCTGCTGCAAATTAAAATTCCCACACTCAAGTAATTAAAGTAAAACAAAAATATGGGATGGTTTTAAATAGTTCTAAGAGTTTCTGTTATTTAAAATTACATAGTAAGCACTAAAGTTAAACTAATGTATTTTGTGTGAGTACACGAACACAGGCCGGATAGTAATATACAATTTTGCAGGATTAAAAAACTGGTATTTTCCTGCTGCAAATTAAAATTCCCACACTCTAGTAATCAAAGTTAAAACAAAAATATAGGATGGTTTTAAATAGTTCTAAGAGTTTCTGTTATTTAAAATTACATGGTAAGCACTAAAGTTAAACTATTGTATTTTGTGTGAGTACATGAATGCAGGTTGGATTGTAATATAAAAAATTTGCAGGATTTAAAAACTGGTATTTTCCTGCTGTAAATTAAAATTCCCACACTCATGTAATTAAAGTTAAAACAAAAATCTAAGAGTTTCTGTTATTTAAAATTACATAGTAAGCACTAAATTTAAACTATTGTATTTTGTGTGAGTACATGAACGCAGGACGGATAGTAATATAAAGATTTTGCAGACAAACGGGCCGGTCAGCTATGTCTCGCGGGCTGTTTGTTTGTGAATCCTTCCTTATCATTCGACCTTGAAAGGGGGTTCTGTCTGTTAATAAAAGTTAAATCAGTTCGAAAGTTTAATTAATCATACGGTATAGATAAAATTATATACAGTTTATTGAAGCAATTATTCAATATATTATATACCCTACATTCCATTTATCTTAAAAGGCTAGTAAGCTTTCTTTTATGAATTACTAGCAATCCCACACGGTGTTGCCCGTGACCCACTGTGGTATAAAAATTATATAGTGCCCGTACCTCTGAAACATAATTCTAAAACAGATAAAAAATATTTTCTTCAAAAATTGGTTTAAAATAGCCTAATTAAAAAGCTAGTTGAAAATTTAAAAATCCAACTTTGAGGTGCCATCGAACCCCCTTCCGTTCACCCATGTTAAAAATTTCAGATCTCTGTGTGCCGTAGATTTGGCTAGGCACCGCACACAAACATTCACACAGACAAACACTTCCTTTTATTATTATAGACTATGATATAGCATTGTGGCTTATAAAATACGGCTATAGGCTAGGCTAGGCTAGTCCATTAAAGTATTGATGTCACCTTTCAGGATTCACCGATTGTAGGCTACATAAATATTATTTTGATAAGTGAGTTCCAAAATAAATATGTATCTCAAAATTATTTCCTATTAACTATTTAACATATTTTGTTATTAAATGAATGGTATTTTAAATAGGAACTATTGAGTATGAAAATACACATACAATTTTAACGTTATTTTATCATCACAAATTAAGATTAGATACATATTTGTTTTATCATTCAATCTTTTAAATATGTTGCTGGCTATCTTGCATACAAGATAGAACGGAAACTTCACTGTAAACTCTGCATGAATACATTAACAAAGTGTGATGCCAACATGGAGTCATGACACGATTATATAATTGTTCATAGAGCATATATCAATCAAGGGCATGATGACTTAAGAGAATCTCAAATCCCCTACAGATATGTTCACACACATATCCTAGAAATATTTATTGAGCAATTTCCTTATGTGCAACACAAAGAAGGTATTTTACATATAATGTTAGGAAAGGCATTGAAGAAAATAAGGATAATATACCCTCATTTGCTTAAGCAATGCAAAAAGCAAAAGCTATCTTGAACTAAGCCACCTCCTTAAAGTTAGAATCCACAATCACTTGCTGTGGACTGCAAAGGAGAATATTTAAAGTCTAGGGAAACCGACGCAGAAAGTATGGTACGTATTACACCAATAATCTCATCTCATTGAGACTTTAAGCTTAGTTTGATCCCAATTAAATTTAATAAATTAACTGTGTTTTTTATAATTCTATGAATCTATACGCTTGTCTCAAAAGTAATATTTGTAGCGTGTTCCATTTTGAAACGTTGAAATATTGTAAGGATTTATAAGTAGTTCTGATGTTAAATATTTGTGATTGTTTTACAAACAAAACCAGCTGTTTGGCTTAAGCTTTAGGTTAACAACTTTGTCTTTCAAATAGTAGGCTTGGATAGGAGGTATGTTTCAATAAAACACTTTAGTTGTTATAGTGTGTAAAAGATCAAATATGTACCGGTATCTAACTAAACACTCTTCATAACTATATAAACTCAAAAACTTACATAAGTGGCCAATGTAATATTTACTACTTTTTGCTTCTTAAATTGTGATTATTTTACTCCATAGTGCCATTGAGCCTTTAGTTGAAAGTAGTTTTAAGAATGTATAGAAAGTTGTTTGCAACATTGAAGCGTATAAGACTATGATTTGTGCTCATCTTTATGTAAATAGACAATTTTTACTTTCTATCGACACCTTGAAGAGAAAAATACTGTGCTCATAAAAAAGTCCAAATTTTGATAACTGTCAACCCCCCCCAAAACCTAAAAGGAGTTTTTTGCGATGCCATTTGCTTGTGTGACTATATCTAGGCCTAGAGCTGACACCATTTTACTGATCAGGCGACAACTTATTATATATGTTTTTTATAAGGTTCCCCCGAAGAGTTTTTGGAGTTAAGATATCTTACCCTAAAATTGAAGGTAGTTTACTAAAGGTAAAAAAGAGAGAAAACACGCTATCTCGTAACCCGCTGTAACAATTTTTATTAAATTTTGTAACTGGGCATTGTTTATCATTATAAACTAAATGACCGTTATAATCATCCATGAACATAATTTTAAGGTTAATTTACATAAGCAGATATTGCCAATTTTAATCATATCTTTGCAAATATTTGAGACACGAAATAACTCATTATTGTAAGGGTGTAACAAAATTAAAATTAATAAACTGCTTTACTTGAAATATATCTTTATTAAACCATTAGGGGGTTGTCCATGAATTATGTGAGGATTTCTACCCCCCTTCCCCTTAAATATCACTACTTAAGAGATCGTAAGATTTTTCATTCCCCCCTCTTTCCTTACCGATCTTACGATTTGGTAAATTAAATTATTTTAGACAAAAGGATTGGTGATTTGAAATTATAGAACAGTTATTGCAGTAAAATTAGGCGTAATACATCATAAATAAATGACATTTTATAGTTATGTATAGCTGTGTGCGTCTATAGGCTACGCTTCAGCACCATGTCATAGTTAGGTGCAACCTTTTTGACCCCGCGTCTGTAGAAGTGGTTTTTTAGATTTTGTCTCACCATAAACATTGATAAAATCCTTAATTAAGATGGATTCTGCCCACCCTCACGAAAACGAAAGAAATAACTGATCGACCCCACCCCAAAAAAATCTTTATGTATATCTTGAATGATCCCTAGCTTCCGAGCTATTAGTAATTTGTTTTTTTAATTGAAGTCTCGGTAAAGGGTATTTATTATAATGCTTTTTGATGAAAATCTGTAAAATCTGTAAAATATGAATAATGAACAATACGTTTCTATCATTTATGCCTCTTGGTGTAATGTGATATTCTTTTTTTCCATAATGTTTCTGCAAAAATATATACTATCTGGTTTCAGAATTCTTACGAGTTTTAAGTAAATGTTTTCATTTTTAGACAAAGGAGAGAGAAAGTCTGTGTGGTGCACCATACCATTTATTTATTGATGTAGGCCTAGTTATTAAACTTAATTATATTAACACAAGTTAATATCATACAACTTATAAACTTGTTTGAAGTTACATCTTTATTAAAATATTATTTCTCACTTAGTGGATACCAAAACTGATATCATAGAAGAATCATCTATTGAAAACATTTATCTACAGTTAATTTCGGCCAAATAGTCCATTTCAACTGCAATTTAAAAATAATATATCTAAATATTAGAAGTATAAAGCCTAAATATGAGGATTTATTGTGTTTTTTCTCTTATATTAAACTAAATATTGATTTAATGATATTAACATTAGTGTGGATATAAGGGGATAAGACATTATTGCTTAAAATTCCAAACTATAAGTCCAATTTTGCCTGTAGAGACAATAAATGATGTGTGGGAGGAACAGAATAAAAACCTTTTATTTGTGCTGGCAAATTTAAATTTGTCAGTTGTTTAGTAGGACACCTCCAAATAACCAAATAAGTCATAAAAATGAAATGATAGTTAGAAAAATGAGCTTAAATATTTACAAAACTAATAGAAACAACTAAATCATAGTGTGGTAGAGAATTGAAATGAATAAGTAAAGTAAAGGGACATGTCAAATTACTACAAGTCTTTAAGTCTTTACATTTTAAATTTTAAATGGGACCCCAGGAAATAGGGAGGTGGAGTGGGTAAGGTTTTATGTGTGGTATAAAACTGGAGTTTGTCAAGCAGAGATAGGGATCATCCAAATTAACTATAAAGACTGAACATTTATAATTTCAAAATGAGACTACAGGAAATAGGGAAGGAGGAGGTGGGGGAGGGGATATGGGTGTACAAGTAGGAGGTAGAAAATTTAAATTTGTCAGTAATGTAGAGGGATAACTTCAAATAACCACAAATATATTTTAAATATTAGTTATTTCTAAGGAGGCTGGTGATATAGGGTGTCTCAAATTTTCAAAACATAAAAGACTAAACAACTTCTCAAAGTGTTTAGAAGATTGACATAAATCAGGCAGGTTTAAGGACCAACTTAAACAGTATTAAGCCTGAATTATTACATTTAAAAATGAAAGCTCAGAAAATAGGGAGTGATGGTCCTCTCCAAATATTTACAAAGCTAAATAAATACAATTTTTGTAGAGATAAAAGCTTGAAGTGTCATCATGTAATTTAATAATAAAACAGGTTTGAGTTGCTAGACAGGGATACATTGTTCACGTTAATTATTATTATTATTATTAGCACCGCGTCTTACTACCGGTTTGGGTTATACGCACTTACACTAATGTGTAATGGTAGGGTGATTGTGAGATGAAATGAAGGACCTACAGTTTAACGTGGAATCCGAACCACGGTGGAGGCCTGGCATTCCTCACATTCACAAGATGTCTTGTCAGTACTATCTGTTGAATACAACAAATTTATGAGAGAAAAAAAACTCGGATTGACATATACATAAGCTTTTGAATGTTAAGAGTTATTACATTANTCTCATTTAATGCCGCTATGCTCAAGACAGATATTCCAACAACTGTTTATATCACCAAGTGAAGAAAATTAAACTATATATTTCTACTGGAGCTATAGTTTTTTTGTTTTTTTTTGTCAAAATAAATAAGTTAAATAACTGCAAAAACATTGGCATTTTCTCGCATTTCCTACACTCTTGAACAAATGGAATTTCAAAAGTAAAGCTCAGGAAATGGTAGCACTTAAAATGTATACAACCAAAATAGAACATTCTTTACGATGTGGTTAGGTTGACATTTGGTAGCCATATAAAAAATCATATGAAATAAGCAAATAAGTCTTAAAATTTCAAATTAGAATTGAGGAAGCTAAGGAGGTTGAGGGGGCCAGGGGGATTTGGAAATGAGAGTAAATTGCCATATTTCCAAAGAAAATATACTTTTATGCATCAATAATAAGAATATAATAATATTTAGCACCGCGTCTTACTACCCGTTCGGGTTATACGCTTTTATGCATGAAAGACTGTTTAAATTTGCCAATTTGATAAAAGGACCATCCCACATAACCATAAAAGTTAGAAAGTTTGGAATTAGAAAATCTACTGCTGGGAAATGGAAGGGCCTCTAAAATTTCCTAAACTATAAAAACTTGATATGTTCCAAATGCGGGTACACTTTATACAAGTTAAACCTCCGTCATCCCTAACACAATAGCGTAGTTAGTAACACATAAGTGGATAACTCAAACAAATATTAAAGCACAGTGCTAACAATAATAACAAAATGGTAAATGTTATTGATGTTGACCACAAAAAAAATCTACTTTCTAAGGCGCTTTTTATAAAAATTGGATTGTAGTAAGACATTTGGAACATTAAATTTGTAATAGCAGATAAAAAAAGTTTATACTAAAAGTAAATCAACCCACAAACTAAAGAGTATCTTAAAGTGGATACATTAGATTTACAAATACATAACTGTTATCCCATATTTAGGAGCGACATAACAATTAAAATAAACCAATTCAGGTGAAATAACTTGGTGACCATGATTCTCTTTGTAAAATCATGATGCTTCATACTTAATATGTTTCTGTAAAAGAGTCTATTATTTAATTTATGCTCTTTGGAGAAATAAGATGCTCTTTTTCAAACATGTTTCTATTATCGTGCTTAGTTAAATTTGCATTAACGATGGAGTGCGATGGATGCCCTATGATTGCGCTCGTTTGCATTCAGATTGTAAACTAGGTAATATTTCCCTTCTAAGATTTTTTATTTATTAATTGCCATAAATGGTTTGTGATTGCCATGGTTAGCTTAGGATTGTACACGAAGGAACTTTCAAAATTATGACAGCGGATGTTCACTAATAAAGCAAGGATGTTATAGCTATATACGTCAAAGCTGGATTTAGTGCATTACGAAATCAAAGTGACCAGAATATTATGAAATATATTGTAACAAGATTAGTGTCTAACAATGGGACCAGCGTGCTTTCGTTGTTTACCCTGGTTGCACTCCTTGTTCTCTCATCTCCCTCCTTGTCTGGCAGGTAGGCAGCGACCTTCTCACTTGACTGGGAGATTAGAGGGGCCAAGGGAGTGCGGGGGTGGGGAGAGACGCCTGGAGAGGTGTCGGGATCCTTTTTATACTGGCCTTTTAACTCTAGAAATGGAGGATTCCAGACCCTTAGCTGTCACCACCCCTATATATATACAAACTCAGCGGTAGCCAGGGACTCGGTTCTTGGTTCTCGACCAATGAGTCCGCTGTGTATCGTGTGTGAGACAAGTGACATTTGTTGTTATTGTTGACACTGTGTTAATTAACATTTTTGTGACTGTTTTTAAATATTTGAATAGTTATTAGGTGTTTTATAGCAGTTAATATGTTTATTCAATTTACTTACATATCTGTGTGCTCTATTAATTTATTAAGTTACAGACTTGATTAAGGCTCTTTTTATTTTACTTAATTACTTGTTTAGTTATAATTAATTTATATATACAGTTAATCAGTGTGTGTGTATGTAAGTGGTAATTTTAATAATTAACACTTTGAATATTCCGTGGGCATTTTCATTCGTGTTTGGTCGGCAGCATACCCCAATATCTCTAAAAGAACTCGTGTTTCACACAATCACGTGTGAACGGCCTGAGACCCTCCCAGGTCACGTGTGCCCCATGTTACAATATTAATGTCCAAATTTGTTTAACACATATTTTAATTAAATTTCCATTAAATCTTATTTATGTATTATTATTGTATTGATTTTTTGATGATAGTGATTATAGTTTTAGTTTCAAACCTATCCAAACTACATAATCACAACTTTTTTCTTTACTTTAGTAGATAGTTTTTATACCAAACACTTAATAACTATAGCTGTGTTTAAAACAATATTTGGGTATAATTAAGAGTATTTTTTTCATATACTTTGTATTGTCAACAATTTTACTCACCTTACTAAACTCAATTTTGTTGTGATGTAATATTTATTTTTTAAGAACGTCTGCAATTATTAATTGAATGAAAATATTGTTATATTATAGCAAAATTATCTTATACTGTAAGAGTTTTTAGTGTAATTTAAAACAATATATTTATCTCTATTCACCTTAACTAAAATTAAGAGATATTTAATTTTCCATACAGACACGAGAAAGTGTTGGATAAGTGTAATTGGACAAAATATTAAGAGCTTTTTGTTGTGTAGTCCTAAAAGCGCGTTTAGGGAGATAAGCTTCATTTTCAGACTTGATTTTACTATAAACTGATTTAAAACCAATTTATTTACTCCCATTGCACATTAGTATAAAATAATAATACTGATACTTAGTACCGCATCTTACTACCCATTCGAGTTATACACCTAAGTACTAATTACGCTTATTAGGATTTGAGAAGGTTGGATATAGAGTATGTGAACCCACATTTGCGTGGAGGGGGATGGAAAACCACCCTAGTTCAACTGAGCAAGATTCAAACCTCGGTCTCCCCGTCCTCGGCAGTATAGCTCAAAACGAAACTAGCGCGTTAGCTAACTACGCCACCAAGGTGGGTATTAGTGTAAAATAATGTTGAATATAATCATTCCAGTGTTTAAAATAAGAAAGTATTACCGATACCAAATATATACTTAGGTAACTATTTTCATTGTATTTTCCATGATTTAGCTTTCTTTTTTAAGTTAATAAAGTAGCATATCACTTGGATATTCTGTTTGTATTAATTTGACAATAAAATGTAAAAATAAACGCAATTTTTACAACTTAGGTATTTAATTTTAATTACTGATATATTTTGTGCACTGTGTTTTTCTTCCTATTACAGCTATACGCGTATTTACTCCAATGGAAAAGGAATGAGGAAGGTAAAATTTTTGGGAAATGTGCCCGTATTTGCATTGAAGGAGAATTATAAGTATTTTAGGAAAAAACACTTATTAAACCCGATCGAGATTCAAACACTGATATACCAGTTATTTGAAGTTCAGTCTAAGGAAAAAGTGAATTACAAAGAATTGTGACCGCAGATGCGAGTCACAAAATATTTAATAATTCCTTTACAAGTACATTTCCAAGACCGCAGAAAATCTCCCATAAGGCTGTGTATCTGTGTTTTCCTTGTCTGTGACCTTCGCACATGAAATGTGTCACTTTGCAAATATTCATCGTTTTAGTAATAAAGTCACAAACACATATTTAAAAAATAAAAGTATCACTCAAAATAATCTTTTGACTATCATTAATGTACTGGTTGTATTTTTTTATGTTTATAATATAAAACATTTATTCAGTTAAAATAAATAGTGAATACTTGAATGAGAGAAGTATATTATATATGTATGAAGAACATGAGCTACCCTTAGGTATATTAACTAAAAGCTAAAATTGTATTTAAAGCAGTCATCACTATATTCAAAGTGGCAAAATGCAAGGAAAACTTGAATAAACAGGGAAAACCAGGAAATTTCAGAGAATTCGAAGAAAAATAAAGGCATTAAAATATTTAAGGTACCTAACCTAAATCAAGGTTTGACTTGTTATTTTGGACACTCCAAACTATAGAATTTAAACACCACAATAAAAGTGGAATAAATACTATCTTAAGTGTTTATTACTGGAAAATAACTTTTAAAATGTAATGATTTAAGCAGACGCTAGAATTGTATATGCAAATAATGTAATAAATAGTGATGGGTATAATCCACTATTTCTCGAATCCGAATCTATATTTTATTTTCGAATCTCGAATCTAAATCCTAGCAAATTGTTAGAAATTTTAATGATTTACAAATAGACCTACATTACACAATATATAACTAAACTGTAAATTAAGATTTATTTCAATGATTCTTTCAATTTTAATCAACCTCAACCACCCCTCGCAAAATACTGGTTAAAATCCAGCCAAATTAAACAATCTAGACTCATATTATTGTTTAAAAATCAAATCAATCAAAATTTGAATGTCTTTTAGTTATTAGTTATTTTTAAAAGTGTTGATAGAATGAGTTAAGTTTCTAAAAAATACATGTGAAATAAACAAACAGATTAGGCCTAGTTACCTTTTGATCAACTTTAATCATCATTGAAGGATTATAATTTATTTTAGTAAGAAAATAAAAATAAAAATACAAACAGATTAAAAAATGACCAAAACAACATGCTTAACAATTAAACATGCATTGGAAATAGAGAACTTAATAATGCCTAAGTATGCATTATTATTATTTTCTTTTATATCTATTATACATCTTTGTGTAGAAAACAAGAAAAAAATTCGATTCTTGCGATGTATTGATTTCTGAGAATACATTCTATTTAAAACACAAATATATTTTTGACTCTTGCAATTTCATTCCCATTTTAATTAGACAGGACTACATTTAAATAGGTTTACAATTACTTCAATAATATATTTTTTTTAAATAATAAACTGTTAGTTAATATCAACTTAAAAACAAATTATGAATTAGCAAGTCATTATTTGATTCTTAAAACTCGATAGCACTTACTAAGTGATCAGACTACCTGAATCAATTCTAAACAAACAATTGATATACAATACGTAGGCCGGTAGGCATAAATAAACAGTTTTATTGGTGTCTAACTGTTGACAACATTTATTTTTCATGAAACCCAACAAAATATCTAACTTAAGGATCATATGAAATAAATTGAGGTTATTTCCATAGTTGTAGATAATTAAGAAGAATTAACAGTCGTGTTTATTTAATCATCACTCTGGTGAGTAAATTTATACGTCATAGCGGCTGACTTTGTATCGTGCGTAATGTGTTCTTATTTCTATTAAAAAAAAGCCGTAATTTGTTTTATTTATTTCGAGTTTATTTGTAATTTTATTTTTTATTTTCAGTTTTTAAAGAGTTTTAATGTTTTCATTAAAATATTTACAAGATTGTTCATGAGGTGAAAGTTTCAGATGTGAGCATGTGCTTTAACGGTAGAGTCCAAGTTTCCCAAAGAGGTGGGAGGGTATTAGGCACATTAGATTTTCTACACATAACAATTATAATTTTTTTTAAATGAGATTTCATTCATGCTTATCTCTTTTGTCGGACAAAATAATGATTACGGATTAAGTTGTGCTTTTCAAGTAGGCCTAATTTTTGAATTCAAAATAACTATGATTTGTTTATGAGGTGAAAGATTCAACCATAAAATTCAGTAACCACCAAATCCTCGAATACTTGCCAGGATTCGATGGATTCGAGGATTCAAAGATTCGAGTGGCCCATCTCTAGTAATAAATGGAAAATAGAAGTAGATCGTCACACATCTTAGCTACATATAAGCAGATCATCAAGCATCTCAATCTTTTTTTTTACATCCCTTACTGTTTCTGGCCTGTGTCAGTTTTTTATTAACGCCATATATTTTCAACTACCAGCTTGCTAGGCCTGTTGTAACTTCATATGTCTTATTATCTAACTTAAGACTAGGACAGGCACAACATCCAGTCCCCGGCCGATAACTCATCACAGTGAAAGAGTAAACCCACATTTCACCAATGATAAATGTTTTGACCATGCCGGGAATTGAATACAGTACTCTTAGCTCAGTAGACAGGACCTGCTGCTGACTGAGCTAAGGGATCAGATTGACTGGAAAAAATAAGGAGTTTTATAACAACAGTTTTTTAGTCATACACATTTCAAAACATAAGTAGAATATTTATTTGTACAAATAGTAATTTAAGAAATTGTTACCAATAAATCTTTTAAATATTTTTTCCTGACATCAATAATTGTGATCCGATTAAAGGGTACAGCATGGAAAGATTCTAATTTAAAGAAATGTACGAGTACTTACCTGGAAAACAGATTGGAAACCCAGGGTTACAAGTGCTCTTTTCGACTAAAAGTAACTTTTTTTTCTTTTAATAAATAGTGACTAAAAGTAATTTTTGCTGTATTTTTTGCAATTGTATACACAAAACAAAATAGGTAAACTCTTGAAAATATAAGTTTTTATTTTATTCATAAGTGGTTATGGATGCAATGAAAGAGTTAAGATTAGAATTTTTGATGCAATGTTTGTCACTAAATTAAAGGTACATTACTAGTTATGGACACACCCGATCAAGCATTTTAGTAATTTTTTTGAAGTATTCAAAAATATTAAATAATTGTTTTAACAAAATAAATAATACAATTTTGATATAAATACTTAATCAGTGACTAATTATTTTTACATTTATATAATTTCTTATACAGCTGTAAACTACATATTTTGGAATTAAGCCTATTAGTATAGTGACATTTATACTAGAAATTTTTTAAATAATATCATTGGTCTAGTTTTATTTATATGCAAAGAACAATTTTGATTTAGGTTAGAGAAAGTTTTTTTAAATGCTTTTGGTTGATTATTTGCAAATCTGATCATCTTTATTTACAAAATTGGTAATTTTTTTTAAAAAAATGACACTATTTCAACTTATATTTAATATGTGTTTTGTTATGGCCCCTTGAAACCAAAACTATGAAAATAAACCTGTGTATGTCTCCTGGGTGCCAGTAATAATTTCTACTAAATTATCCCTGTAATGCCCAATTGTAGCTCATTTCTCTTAAATACTCACTTGCAACTTTGATATACCACCAACCAGCACACCCAACCTTGAACAACTCGACTACATCACTTTCTTTCATGGAGACTTCTCCTTGTCCCATGGCACAGTAGTCTGCTAATGCCACATAGCGGCCTCCCTTCAACATAATATTAATGTCAAAAGTTATTTTGATCACCGTATCCAAAAACAATGTTAAAAATGAGAAATTTAGTTAAAGAATAAATCTAAGTAGGCCTGTGAATCTTCAAATCCTAATCCAAATCCTACTAAGATTTGGATATGATTTAAAATTGATTGACAAATTAATATAATAAAACAGGAAACCAGTTGTGTGGCAGAGTGAATAGAGAAATTAACTTGAATTCCAGGTCGTGGGTGACAGTTGTTTGTGACAAAGAATATCTTGTATTTTTAAAAAGAAGGTAGGCCCACCTTTCTTAAAATGCTAACTTTAATACTTAATACAGCCTTTCACTATGATTTAAAAAAACAACCAAGCATATAACCCAAATGTATAGTAAGGCAGGGGACTAAAAAACGAATTAAAGAATTGTGTAAGCTTTTATTTGATCTTTCACCTTTTGAGTTTAGTGCTATTGATTAAATTTTTTTAAATAACCCTTAAATGTGTCAATTTGTATAGACATTTTTTGAAGTTTTTTATTATTGGATTGGATTCAGAAACTTAACATAATAAAATATTCAACACAGATTCAATATGAAATATTGTCATACTAAGCCTATAATAAACTATTCAATACGGTTACTGTTTTTTAAATTACATATTTGATCCAATATTTTTTAAGCATGGGATTTAACTAAGATAAGATAAAATACATTTAGAATGAGGTTTGATTCAGACTTGACTCAGGTTTTTTTTAAAACATAAGATTCAATTCGCACAGGCTTAAATAAGTTTGAAAAATATTTTTGTGAAAACTAGTATAGTTTTTAAATACAGTGGAACCTGACTAATTCAAACGTCCGTAATTCGAAATAGTCTTTAATTCAAATTTTTCGCTCGGTCCCGTGCATATTCAACAGATTATGTCCAAATTTGTTAAATAAAATTTGAGCTTGGTTGCAAACTTAACTGTGTTTCTTTTCAATTCTGAATTATTCAGGTTCCACTGTATAGTTAAAACCAACCATTTCATGACAAATAAGAAGAAAAATAAACACATTTCTCAAATTGAGTTTTGCCTTGAGAAAAATTTATATGAATTATTTCAATTTTAAAACTATAATTCTACTTTCATGCTGAGTGTTAAATCACACCTTTGAAATAATTTTAATTTATATGATGGTTCAAATATTATGTAAAACACAAAGAAGTATTTTAATTCAACAGTTAATCTGCTTTGGTGGCCTCATGGTCTAAAATATCACTCTCGCAATTGACTAGACTGCTGATGACAGAGAGATTGGGATTTGAATCTTAGTCAGGTGTACCGAGGGTGTTTTCTCCAAAATAGTTTTCTACTCTCCCTCCAAATTCAACCTTCCTCATCCCTAGCTCATTAGCATAATTTGTACTATGGTGCAATAACAAGACAGCTCCATTTTTATATTTCTTTCAGGAGATAAGGAAAACTTATTTTAAAAATAGCTATTGTGAATGAACCTATAAAAAAATTATGTTTTTTGTATATAACATAGTTTTTTCATAAGTCCATTCCCACTAGTTACTTATATGCATATAACCTGAATAGGTAGTAAGTAAAAGAAAAAAAATCAACAGCTAATTATAATAAAATAAAAATATTGTAATACTAGTTTTTGCACTTATAGTTTTAACATAATTTATGGATATTTCTGCTTCACATATTACAAATGAGATTGACAAAATTTTAAAATCCCAATAATTTACATAAAAATGTTCACCCCCACCCAACCACACACTTATGGTTTCGTGTACCAATATACATAAGCACATGTCTACTTACATGCATAATCACCTCTACTTCTGTTACCTTGCACAAGACATGCAAACTTATACTTAAATACACTAGTTTCTAATATTGCACCACAAGCCATCGACCATCACCTTAAAATATAAGTTAAATCTTAATAAATCACCTTGATCTGAACAAAGAAATATGCAACCCTTCACAACTAAAGATATGGAAACTGGCCCATCAATAAATATATCATCAAATCCAGACCAGCCCCTAACCTCAACCTTAGGTAATTCCTCTCCTTCCTACCAGCACACTTATTATTACATTCAATGTCACAATAATACTACAGTATATTGACCTGATGAAGCTGTCTGTGACAGTGAAAGCTTGTCCTTAAAAATGTGTTTGTGTTTTTTTTTAGTGTTCTATCTAAAGAATTTTTACTCCAGTATCACATAGTAAGTGTGCTGGCTGTCCCTCCTAATTTAAGCTGCGGTCGCATTGATACTAATACACAGTAAAAATGACTGATTTGCGACCAAAATTCTAGATGAACCGATGTATTTTTTTATTATGACTGTATGGACACTTTTCTAAATTGATATTGAATTATATAATTAATTTTTTATGTATATTTTAAAAAAATTAAACAAAAAAAACATTTTTGAAAATGGTTGGATTAAAAAATACATACTATTTTAAGTTTTGTGTGTAATTTACAAATATAATATTTATAACCACATAAACCTATTCCATCAGCTAGAAATCGGTCATTAGTTACATAAATGTAGGTTTATTACAAGATATGGGTGGAAACCCCCACACCTACTTGAGCCAAGAGAGAGGTTAGAACCCAAGACTCGATTGGCAGTAATCCTATTGTTTGCTTGACAGGACAACACTAATGGCCTTGAAACTTGTCCAGAGGACCAGTTAGAATATTTCAGATGTATTTTTTTCTGAGTCTTAAAAATAAAATTTTTGCAAGCTAGAAAGTGAACCTATATCAATATTATTTCATAAAATATATCAATTAATTTTTTTTTCAATGGGGATTTTTAACGTGCAATTTATTAAAACTAGGATTATATCCGCAAATGACTTACAAACTAGCTTTTAGCTATGACATACATAACAATTTACTAAAGTTAAATTAACGACACTACCTGGTATGGAAACCGGGACCCTTAAAATAAACATAGTAAGCACAAGTGATATCGACATAGCATAAGTGTTGATTAAAATATAAAGAGAAATGTATTACGTTAAATATGATAAGCCACTTTAAATAAATGTTAAAAAAATAATATAATGATAAAAGTATAGCCGTGGTAAAATAATATTCAATACCAAAATTGGATTAAATTGGAATGTTGTGCAAGTTGACGCAGCTTATGATGACTCCCGACACACAAAGTATTAAAT
Source organism: Timema douglasi (assembly GCA_901482245.1). NCBI lineage: Eukaryota > Metazoa > Arthropoda > Insecta > Phasmatodea > Timematidae > Timema > Timema douglasi. The sequence goes on from CABEEJ010001990.1 coordinate 109,174, forward strand.
TATATACATTTATTTTGTATTGAAGATTGAATATTTAAAAAAAAACACAATTAATTTTATGCTTCTATAGTAATTCACTTTTTGGGGTCAGTGAAGCCTTTCGAATTGTTAGAAAACTATATGCTATCCATCAAGTAGACCAGGGTTGGACTGGGCCTCCAAAAGGTCATGAAACTTGTATTTTTAGAGGGCGAAAGATATTTTGAAGAGCCCAAAAGATGTTACCTATTTACTGTAAAATAACTATATGAGTGCTAGTAGAATTCAATAATATCCATTGATGATAAGAATATTGGTAGTTCCAGCAAGGACGTTCAATATATATATATATATATTAATTTTTTTCCCTATGTGTCTCAAAGCATTGTTTAATATTGTGAATTGCAGAGGTTATGTTCAATAAATATAGTATAAATTCATGGACTGGGTGAATTTTATCTCACAAAATTGAAAAAACATCAAGAATTTAAGGAACAAATTGTACAAGATATTATGCTATATCCTTGGCAAGGATCCTCGGACTATTTGGATACAGCCTGTCTCAACAACATCAGTCCTGAGCAAACTGAGTTCGTCTTAGAAAAAATGAAGTGTATACATCACACACCCAATTACCTCAACTAAACCTGACTTGAATCAGCGCTGAATACAAGTCCCTTCAAAGCAACACATTACAAAATAAATTTTCATTTTCAACGCCAGGGTTAAGCTTTTAAAAGTTTAAAATTTTTAAAATTATTAAATTAATTCAGCTTTACATATTCAAATACTGAGATTGTAACACAACTCCCCCCCCCTTCCTGGAATAAGCTTTGATCACAATGTTCTCTCTCTCACCCTTTTCGATTTCTAATTGCTCTAATTAACTTACTGTGACTAGTTATATTAAATGGACATTACACATATTATTATGATATGAATGGGATCTAATTTGCCTTATTTTATTAAAATAATATTTATTACTTTCACATCCCCCAACGAAAATACTGTTTAATTGTTGTATGGAAAAAAAAAAAAGTATGGTAGTCGAAATATTAGAAAAAGATGATTTTTGGAAAATTTATATGGAATCAAAATTAATTAGATTTAATTGAAATTGCATATTTCCAGATCCAATAGATTCTAAGCACACTAGAGCCATGAAAATAAGAAATCCAGAATATATTTTGAATGGACAAAAGACTAAAACAAAGTAGCCAAAGATTTTGGAAACAAAGTAATTATATAGATTTTTATTCTTTATTTTAGAAATTGTCTTTAAAATACCATTATTGATTTAAAATGTATTATATTGTAATATATTGAAAAAATGTGTTTTATTTTAATGGCTACTAGATATTTATATATAGTATTTTCATACAGTAAAAGTCACAACTCCAAATTGTTCATAGTAGAAGTTGGCTGTTTTATCCGTGTTCCTCAGCTTGTTAGAACTAATTGCAGAGGCAACGGCACATCAAACAAGAGTTAGTAAATTCTGACTCAATGTGGGACTTTCACAAATAGGTCTATTTTTTGTCACAGAAATTAATCTATTCATTTGGAAGAACTGGACTCTAATGTATTCCACAACACGATGTCCAGTAGTCCATGAGCCAAACTTGTATGATGGATATCAGGATAGAACAATTTCAAAGAACTTGCAATTTTCATTACATATGCCGTGGCATCCAAATATAACACCAGGGCCTTCTCTACGTGAGCTCACTTAGGTCACACACTTTCAATTCATCATTCACGAATCTTACAACATGATACGTATGGTCCATCACTTCTCAGTAAATCAAGTATGGTTTGGAAATATCCTTATGATCTATCTTACCTACCACAAGGTTCACAACAAAATTACCCTAAGCAACCGTGATTTCATCCACAGCGACCCATATGAAGGCATCTCTCATGTAGTTTATTACTCTTTCCATTGTTTCTTCATAATATGTATGCAGTTACTTATTATTATTATTATTATTATTATTATTAGCACCGCGTCTTACTACCCGTTCGGGTTATACGCACTTACGCTAATGTGTAGTGGTAGGGTGATTGTGAGATGAAATGGAGGACCTACAGTTTAACGTGGAATCCGAACCACGGTGGAGACCTGGCATTCCCCACATTCACAAGATGTCTTGTCAGAGGTGAAGGAAGGGTTTGGTAATCAGATAAATCTTTGCCGGGACCGAGGATTGAACCCCGGCCGCCAGCATAGAAGTCTGACACCTTACCCCTAGACCGCCAGGTCACCTACGTGCAGTTACTTCTTTCTGAGTATTGATTGATCAGGAATTTGTCACTTTCATTACTGTCTAAAGAAGGATGCAAATTCAGGCCCTTGGAATATAAAACATGGGATGTTCGCAGTGATCATTGTACTACACAAGTCCTTAAAGAATTAGTTTCTTTAACTGGAAGGAAGGCACCTGCATCTTTGTTAAAAAAAGAAATTATTCTTCAAATAATACAGATTTTTTTAAGTACGAAGTGTGTGCCGCACATGTTGCTCCAATTGTAATTTTAATGGAACGTCCCATATTTTTGTTGCCGGCGTGGCACATTATAACTCTACTGTCGGTTGTGAAGGAGTCGTTAATCCCATCCCATTATTTTAATTATGTATTCAGCAAGACTCACCTGGTGTCATGGTGAACAAAATAAAATATCTTATGGTAGCTTATTGTTAGACTTTCACTTTCAACCGCTCATGTGAAACTAAAATCACTTGACAATATTACAATATAAGAATGTAATTCGTTGGACTAGTGTGTTGGAAAGGAGGAAGGTTCCAGGCCAAAATTACTTATCTGTTTACTAAATTCTTTAAAAAAAAAAATGCATCAAAAGGTTCATTGTGAGGAGAGAAGGCCTGTACTTATTGGAAAAACACTTGACTACCCGAGTTGGATTTTACCCTTTTCAATAGTTAATTGAAAAATTCCTTTAGGTTGATTTATGCAAGCCAAACTAAATCAAAAAATGTTTAAAAACTCAACAAATTTGCTATAATAATTATTAAAAACTATATTAAATACAAAGTAGGTAGATTTATGTAAAATCACTTGAAATATATAAACATGTCAAAATATATAAAATGAAACTCAAATAATATTTTAATTTAATTTTATATATAGTATTAACCCTAATATCATGGGCTTGCTGGAAAAACTCACCAAATAATTTTTTTCATGTTTTTATATTGTGGTGCGATTTGCTCTTCAGTTTGGAACAACTCACTAAGTCATTTGTTGTCATTTGAACTAACAATGGAATATTCTGTTATTCTCACCAAGTCAACAGAAACATTTTATTGTCAAGAAAATCTCACTAAGGCATGTCAAATGACTTAGCGAGTTTTCCTTAGCATTGTTTTGGTTAATATTGTTAATAGATTATAAAAAATTCTTACTAACTACACAGTTGGTTAGTTAAATCTATCCTGTAAACACTTGCTCATTCAACATTATCAATGGCAACAATAGTCAGGAAATAATATGTTATTACTTCTTAGGCTATTTTGTTTGTTTTATTTCTCACATTTATAATTTACCCATAAATAAATCGGCTTCGCCTATGCATGGGCAGAACTAGACAGAAAAAGAGAGAGCTCGGAAATAGGTTCATGCTTGCTACAAATAGATATGTGCCTTTATGCTATACATTGTACAGAACACACATTTAAACATAATTGAGCATCAATTTATGGAGTGTGGCCACTCATACATGGAGGTGGTCAAGTGGACTCAGTTCATAGTGTAATAGAAAACGCGAAAAAGTATGTTCCAATATATTCACCTCTTGATTGGCTGACAACTTTTAGAACAGCGAGATCAATGAGGAACAGAGACAAAATGTGTGGACCTTATCAAGTCAAGGAATTGAAATTCACCAATTTTTTTGATATGAAGAACCTGGTATCAAAAAATGTTAGGAATACTACTGTTGATAGTGCTGGCAATGAAGTTTGTTGGTTAAAGGTAAAAGGCTTTCGTTTCTAAAAAGACTGCCCAAATATTATAAAATACAGGTAGGTAATATTACTTTGGACAATATCAGGAAATTGATGTAAGGAAACGTGCCAGAAATCAACTAGATACTGAATGCACTGTGCAAAATCTTTATAAAAAAACAACTTCATATAAGCAAGGAGAAGAAACAAGACCAATTCTTTGTGCCGAAAGAAAGTTATTCCAGAAATATACCATGCTTGGTATAGTTCCATCCCAGATTGCAAAATGAATAAGAGGGTCCCGAAACTAGGGATTCTAGATTCTGAGAATGAAGAAGATGTTTGGATAAGTTTAGCCTTTAAACATGCACTTTGTAACCTCACTCTTTTTTTTATTGATTTACAATGTATTTTTTTTAATCTATTCAAGTTTTAACTGTAAGTCAAATTAATTTTCTTTCCTATTTTGACATTTAAAATAGTAGGCATTATGTCAAGTACCATGAGAGAGTTTTTTTTAAGTGATTAATTAATATAGTATTATTTATTTATTTTCTAATTAAATGACTCTCAAAATGCCTTTTTATTTTTGAAATTCAATAAACAGATTTTATGTAATGAACACGAGAAAAATTGTGTTCCTTTTGTTGGTTTTCTAATTTTACTCCAATTTTAATGCCATTTATTTGACATTTGAATAAGTAAACATTAAAATGTATTTTAAAGTGGATACAATTTGCTCAAATCAGTAATAGAGCTTGAGTTATGATTCTCAAGACCTTTAAAAACAAATGCATTTGAATGATTATTAAGATAAATAGTTTAACCAGTAGTTATCATGATCCTAAAATAATGACTGTCACTCAATCAACCTTATATAACACATATTTTTAATCAGGAAAATCTCACTAAGTCATAATCAGACCACTAAGTCAACCTTTAATAGTATATTTTCTTATCAGTGAAAACTCACTATGTCAAGTGAAAGTAATTGATTAATTAAATTTAATCAACACAATAGATTTTGAAAAAAATTGTGGACACTTAATGTTTTAAAGTATGTTCCTAATATTATGAAAAAAAAAAATTGTTTAAATTGGATTTATGATTTTCGAAAAAGAAAAAAAAGTAAAAGTATAATTCACTCATAAACTAAAAATTGCATTTCTCACAAATTAAGAATTTTGACTTAATGAATTTCTCCAGCATATGGTGATTCGTTAAGATTTGTATTTTCTGAACATCTAAATGGCGAGGAATAGAATATGTATTTACATAGAAATCCCAGCGCTAGTAATGACTTCCAGAATATTGCAGCTTTACACTTTTTCTACAGTAAAACTATTAAAAATCTATTTTATTGTAATGGCTACTAGATATTTCTCTATAATTGTGGTATGCTCCTGTAATCTAGTGCAATAAGAAACGCGTTATTCATCTGAAACGAGAACATGCCTCTCCAAATGTGTTCAACAGTAACACTTTCTAATAAAAGCTATGATAAAATGTGTATTTTTACACAATGAGGGAAGACTTAACCCAAGTCCAATGCTACAATAAAAACTTACCCTTCCAACAACTGTTTAAATCTCTTTTCCTTTTGGTTTGACTTGGTTGTAATATATTTATGGTATTTGATGAGACATTATCTTTTTACAACTTGAATTTGCTTGTTTTGTTTGGCTTCTCATTGCGTACTAGCTGGAATAAGTGTACATACCACGATTTGGAAACCGCTGCTCTAGATAATTGAGCCGAATACTTAGTGCGTCCTCTTACTAAGCTAATTGTTTAATTCCTGTTGGGAGACTAATATTGATCATATTTTGATTAATTTACAGCCTCGAGGTAGAACGTGCAAGAATAACTTTCCAATTGATTTTAAAAATCTAGAGAATCATTTTATTATATAATTAGTCACAATTTTTTCTGAACAACATTGCAATAAGCAATAGGCATAAAATAATTATGTTTTCATTAAACGCAGATTTAAAACTGTTTCAATTTACTGGAAAAATAAAGTAGTTTTCTAATTAGTGTATATATATATATATTAGAAACTAGCAATACCACACGGTGTTGCCCATGAGTCTTTAAAAATTTGTTAATGGTTTATAAGGGGTAGGTTTTCACATGTGATTAATGATTATGCAACACTGTTTTCCCTGTCTGCTTTGATCCCAAATGTGTGTGCATTTCCTTAAACTTACTTTTATATATTTTATACATTGGGTTGGACGGATTAAAGTAATAAAACACTATTAAAAAGATATGTGTAAAACACGTTAAAGGTTAAAAATTTGCCTATCTGATGCAACCCGAAATTATAAAGGCAGAGTATAAAAATTTTCTGGTCTGGAGCCATTTCTTTTAGTTTCACACTTTGTTTTTATCCAATTGATTATATACACACAGATCTTTCACTTCTCAATTGTCTTGAGTTAAGTAAAACCAAGTAGTTTTTTTTTTGTGATCCACATTAATCAGGAGGGCTCAGATGTCTAAAACCTGTTTGCTATTGATTCTTAAAAAACAGTAGTAAAATTAGAATTCAACAAATGTGGACTATAGCCATTTATCTGCGGAGAGTTAGGTTATAAGAAGCATACATTTATAAAAAACTATAAATTGAGTAAAGTAGAGAAGTTATTTTGACTGCTTCTTGTATAATGCTTTTTTTTGTGGACTGCATCTTACTATTCGTTGCAGCCAATATTTGCAACATGCAGAATAAGAAACCATTTAAGTAAAATCATCCTTTGTACAGCCAACTGTGATAAACCTCGCTATCTCTGTCATTACTTAGAGGGCAGATTTATAGACAATAAAATGAAAAAAAAGGAGGCAAATAGGCATTAAAAGTAAAAAAAATGAAACAAAAATACTCAATAAAATCCATTATATATATCATTATATTCTAGTATATATTTCCTGTAAACCCAAATTAATTACTATTACAGTTAATTACCAAATTTTCACAAGATTTTCATATGTAAATTTAGTTATAATGTCTGACAAAATGTTTTTATATTGTGAGAATATTTTCTCAAATTCCCATAAAGTCATTGAGCAAAACTTCAGACAAACTAGCTCAGCTGAATAAGATTGCCGTCAGGAAGGGATGTAGTTTGTTTGCACCTTTTAAGAAGTCTGCAATATTTGCCATCTCTTTCAGCTGGAATTTTGCTGTAATATTCAAAGAAGTTTGTTTACGATAGCTGTGCCAGATACCTGCTTCACATTTCCCTCTATTCTCTGCATGATTCTCCCAGCTTTTACAAGAGTCAAATCTCTCACCATAATCTGTTATCGCTTAAGAAAGGTTCCCAAATTCAAATGGCTAAATGATGCACTTCTACATCATTTATTTCAATAAACTATATTGACACTCTGATCAGTGCAATATAACTAAATAATAGTAAATATATATGCACATATAAACAATAGCTTTATTACAAAAGACACAACCAATGACTGAAATGATACTACTTTGGGCCAGTATAAAATCTGTGTTGCAAGTCTTTGATGTCCAAGCCTATTAGACCACAAGACCCTGTGGTATTCCTACCTACTACAAGCATCCACGTGATCTAGACATTTAGCTGTTATTTCATAATGGCAGTTAAACTATTGGAAGAGAGATAGCTAGCCTAAGCAGAGAGGGAGGTGGCAAGGATCTCAGCAGGGGTAACACAGGGAATACAGCTTCTCTTTGAGGCCTCAGTGGACGAGGAAATGCATGAACAGACTTACTGGGCATACACTTTATTGGTATGCAAGGCATTTCCAAAATAATTTCCCAATATCTGTATTAAAAAAAATAGAGAGAGAGAAAAGTAATTTTTTGGCTCTCATTTGTACAATCGGCACTAACATATGAAATAGGCATATAAAGAGTTTATAATAATCACTTTATCATCGCAATCACATAAATAAATCCATACTTACAAAGCCAAGTTTTAAAATTGAATAAAAAGAGCAATTAGGGTAAAATCCATCCCCTAGCTATTAGCAATCCAGTCCAATGTGAGTGTGACACTTTAAACCAGGCATGTTAAACTCGTTTGATCATAAGGGCCACATTGAAAACTAAAAATACCGAGAGGGTCACATTAAAAAAATGTCACAATCATAATTAAAGAAAACACATTTTAGTACCATATTTTTATGAAAAATTCCTTTTAGTTTTTGTTATATAAAATATTAGAACTAGCCCTTTATTTTTTCCCCAGAGATTTGAAACCTTTTATTTGCAGTAATGGTGTTAATTTTGTGCTGAAGTCACTTAGAAAATTATGACAAATGAGTATCCGTAGGCCATTATTTCTAAGGTGTTTTGTTCATTTTCATATATTAAAATAACTGTTCACACATGTATGTTCTGCACATATTTGCAGCGCAAATTCAAAATTTTTTGATAATCAATTTCTAGAGAGGAAATAATAAAAATTTAGTACACCAACCTCAAACAATATTGTGTTTGAGTATTGATTATTATTAAATCCATATTAAAATTTTTATCTGATTTTTCCACATCAAAAGTAAATAAAAAGACCCATGAATGTCACAAATTTAAGAATATTTAAAATTCTGAAATTTGTTATTGAATTCATAAATCAAATCTACAATTTTTTTTTGTGAGTAGTCACTAATAGAGATAGTTGTGATTCATTTTGCTTGAATATGGATTCAAATGTTTTAAAATGCACTAGATTATCGCTTTTAAGTTGATGGTGCCACAGCCGAAGATTTGTTTGAAAAGCTTTACCATTATCATACATGGATGTTATAAGTTTGTTTCTTAAAGATTTAAGTTTAAATATTTTGTTATATCGACCATAAATGCCAGATCTAGAATCCATTTTGTATTTTTATTATCAGAAACATATTGTGCCTTAATTTCTAAGAACAAAATAATTTTGTTTCGCAAATCAAAGAAACTTTTCAATACCTTGTGACAAGATAGCCAGCAAATTTATGTGTAGTATGGCAAATCTTCACAATCACAGTCCGAGTCTGAAAGTAGGGATTTAAATTTTCGACGATTCAAACCATGAGCTTGAATGAAATTGGTTATTCCTACAACTTGTTTTAAAGCATCATTCATTTTTAAAACTTTATAACACAACACTTGCTGATGAATAATAATACAATAAAAATTAGGATTTGTACAACCAACTGTGGCATTCAGTTTTCTTACATCACCACTTTTACAACCTAACAATGATGATGCACCATCTTTCACTAAACACAAAAGTTTGGCCAGTGTCAGTTCATATTTTTGCAACAGTCTTTTTACTTCACAAAAAAGGCCTTCACCAGTTGTGGTTCTGTGCATGGGAATTAATTCTAAGTTATTCATTCATAACAGAATTTGAGTTACAACCTCGGATACATACTTCAAGTTGTGCAACATCAATGGAATCTGTGCTTTCATCTATTGCTATGAAAAAAGATTAAACCATCTAGAAATGTTACATAATAGATTCCTCAAATTATGTAATATGTGTTCAGTTACTGTGTTGTGTGAGACTATACTTTGAAAAGGTTTTACCATATCAGGACACGTAATTTTTGCAGTTTCGGTCAAGCACTTTTATACATCACAATCTATAAAAGGTTTTAAATTTGATACAATTAAATGTGACACGATATAAATGGCTTTCACTGCTGTTCCACTTACTTTACTAATACAATGAAAAATATTTTTTTGTTTTTTAATACCTAATTTCAACTGGTTCAATAAATCTTCTCTCATTTTTCCAACAAATAAATCATACTTCTTATAATCAAAATTAATACTGTACTTTTTACAAACACTGATTGGTTGTTTAAATACAAGACAAATAATGTTATTATTTATTTGATGAACAAAATATGTCCGCTCCAATTTTTTCTGAACACAGAGCCTTCATCTTCGATTTTGTGTTTTAAAGGTTTTGAAAAAGACATTTTGAGGAACACACTATTTGAAGCGTTATTAACAAGTCATTCTTTACAGAATATAATAATATATGTCAATGTGAATACATAAAAAATACGTTTATTTTACCACTTGTTTATATTTCACCAAATACAATTAGAAAAAATCCCATGACCATTTACTAAGGCAGATAAATGAGACCGATTTCAATACTTTTGTTATCTCTTAATTCTGAAGTAGAAAACTGCCTACAAAAATGAATGTTTTCTTTTTTGTGTCAGCTCGTTCTTTGAAGTAAGAGTGCCGAGCTAATATTATCAGTTAGGTTTCACTCCACTGCTCGCTGAAACTCTCTCACCCGCTATCTTTTTCTCTACCTCTTTATCCTCACCGACACCATAGTCGCGTTTATGAAAAAAAGAGTAGGGCCCCATTGAATGTTGTTTCATTATAAGTTCTGCGGGTCGCAAAAAATCATACATGCAGCTCGAAGGTTACAAGTTTGACATGCCTACCGTAGACCATGCAGCCACCAAAACAAGTTTGTATAATGCTATTGCTCCTGATTGAATTTCAGTAAATAAAACTATGTTAAAAAATAAACTATTTTAAATTTGAAATGATTATTTTACCTCTGCCAACTCAAATTCTTCACTGTTGCAACGACTACCAGATTCAGTATCTTCATCTTCACTGTTACTATAATCACTGCTCCATGCCCCAGGTTCATCCTCTTCCCCATTCTCTGATACAGTTTGTTGAGGATTTCGTACAGTCAGATCTTCACTCATCAAACTAAAATTATTAGGATTTCTTTTTTGGCTATCCCATGAGCTGGTCTGGCGAAGAGGCCTTTAAAACAAAAATTCAGTACAGATAATACACTATACCTTAGCTCTTTAATGTCTATTGTAAGTGTTTATATATGTACACACACAGATTTTATGTATATTTATTTCTATTTATAATTTTATCCTTGAATATAGTATATCTTCAGTTTATGTAAATAATTTAAATTCCACACCACTTCAGATTAGTTATAGCTATCTACACTAGAATTAAAATTAGTATGGCAACATGTGATTTACAAAAACTGAAGATAGTGATTAATAAAGTATGTGATTCAATCCTCTAAGAAATTTCAGCAAATTCAATTGCACAACTTGCTATGGCTTAGTCAGATGTAACTATTTTTAAAATAGGGGCTAGAAAGTATAAATTCTTTAAGTGCTAAGAATGGGAAGAATTTAGTAAAAAATTGTGTGTGAAATATTGATTGTGGATAATTATATAATACAAAGTTAGACAGTAATAACACTTTAATAACACTTTTTTACTCATATATTGAGTTAAGTGAAAAAGTTAGAATTCTCCTATGAAAGACAACTCGGACATTGGATACAGTTAAGGGAAAGTATATTTGTAAGTAGCAATAAGTGTTCCTTTTGGCCAACTGTAAACTGTCAAACACTTTTAAAAGTGAAGACTTTCATTTTCAAAAGCCAAAGGCCAGTATGCAAGAACGATCATGGAGTAGGAGAAAGGGTGGAGTCGGCTCCTCCGGAGGAAGACAGCTGCGTTGTGCTAGAATGTATGGATAGAGTCACTCAAGGTCACATGATGAAATCTTACACAGAAGTACCACACCCCAAGGGAAAATAAAATTCTCTTCAACCACTGCCTTCTAAAGTGTTGATTGTGGTTGTAAAGTTTACTAGCCTGCTTAAATATGTCAGCGCATTGATAGAAATGTTGTAATTAATTAGGAGCGTGTGGTGAAGTGGGAAAGAGAAATTGTATTTATTTGAATTAATTAAGAGGTTTCCAACTGCCGAATAAATAAATACGGATGTTAAGACTATCGAAACTAAGAAGAAAGCGTGGGAGCAAATTACTAGGATTTTTTAATTGTCCAGTAATCTCCAAAAGGTGAGTTTATTTTTATTGTACATTATTTTGACTTGAATACTTTATATAAAATGACATATATTATTTGAGTAATTGGATCATCTATAGAAATAAACACAAGTAAAGTCAAATCTTTAAAAGCATTTCTTATTGATGGTAAACACAAACGTCAATTTAACCAAAAATTATTTATAGGCCTATGCTATTAACTAGAGTAGGCCCTAGCTTTGATAAGTTTTATTCCCTTTCTCTGTAGGCTTAGCGTTTATTTTTGCATAGCATAAGTCAAAACAAAAAGTTGTTTTGAGATTATAAGAACAAGTGGAATTTATATATTATTGAACTAACCTACTGTTTACTCCTAACTTCATGTATGTTGTGTATTGATAGGTCTTAGTAGGCCTGATTTATCACTTTAGATCAGTACTACCTTAGGCTAGTTAACCTTCAATCTAATATTTTTGTTCTTAGGTCTAGGCCTAGTCACAAAGGGAATATAGTAACCTAGATCAGTACTAAACAATCTTAACTAACCTAACAAAGTCATCCTCATAAATAGAAAACTATTACAGCACAGAAGCATACAGTATTACCCTGAAGTTTATAAAAACCACAAAATTCATAAAATGCTACAATGATTATTAGAACAAGTATATTAATATAGCCAGCTGTATAGTGGGAACTTTCATTAATATATATAACTTATAATAACAAGTAGTAATCATTTATTGTTTGATAACAAAGACACTCCAAGTTGACCTAGTTGGAATTGTGTTTATATTATTTTGTGAATCATTTTGTCATTTTAGAACTCTGGTTTACCTGCGCAAACATTGGGACAACGTCAAGTCAAGAAGGAAGAGGGAACTAGTTGAAGACACTGGAACTGATGAGCACTGGACGAGGGCCCTACAAATCTCACAAGCCATCATGTCCCAAGGTCGAGGTGGTAGCCCCTCCCCCGCTACCCCACTTTAACTACCATCTTGGTTACGAATGGGATGGAGATGCAGCTGCCAAGCACCATCAAATCTTTAACTCGGACATGACTGCTGCTCTGAGGGCTACAGGTTAAAACCGTTGCTGTCACTACCATTTTGTAGTATCTTGATACAACAGGTGGGCTATGTGAGATATTAAAACTATAACGTTCATATTTACAGAGAGATACACACTCAAACAGATTTTATAAGTTTATTTATATTTATAAATATAATTTAGATTGAGAAGGGTAGGCCTAATATTTAGTTTTTAGTTTTTAATAAACAAAATATTGATACACACATACAAAATAGGTGTAAGTTTCATGATAGTAAACAGAAAATTAACAATTGTTTACAAAATCAGTTACATAATTGTTATAAACATTCTAACTCCTGCAAAATGACTTTGTTGACTTTAATCTGAATGAACGTATCTAGTATTAATGGATGGCGTCTTTGAGAGCATATCACACTTGTCGCTAGTTAGGCCTGTCCTTTTAATCTTGTTTTAGTTGCCGTACATAACATGTGTGTCTTTCTCATAGTGAGTGTTGAGTTTAAGATGTAGGTATGTGTTTAAAAATTCTAATGTGCAATATCAATCAAACTTGCATCTGTTGACCTGCAATGCTTTGAATGTTAAATTACATTTTCAAAAAACAGGTTATATTTAAAAGCAATGTGATGATTATGTACAATGACACCCTAATTAAGTATTCTAATAAAAAGGACTTGCAGAAAACACACTATAAAAACATTTATGTGTGCAGTATACAATGGTAAGAATGTTAGTACACTATTAGTGTTAATCTTTTATATTATCGGATGTAGCAGCTGAAGATCACATGACTTGACATCTGACTTATGGAAGCTGTTTTAGTAACATTTCAAATGTAATATCATTATTATTATTAGCACCGCGTCTTACTACCCGTTCGGGTTATACGCACTTACGCTATTGTGTAATGAAATGAAGGACCTACAGTTTAACATGGAATCCGAACCACGGTGGAGGCCTGGCATTCCTCACATTCACAAGATGTCTTGTCAAGAGGTGAAGGAAGGGTTTGGTAATCATATAAATCTTTGCCGGGACCGAGGATTGAACTCCGGCCGCCAGCATAGAAGTCTACACCTTACCCCTAGACCACCAGGTCACCTCAAATGTAATAAAACCTTCCCATTTAAACAGACTAGCTATGCTTGTTTTGTTCATATTATCCTTTGTTTTAAAGAGTTACCAACTACAAGCAGTGCCAGTTAGTCACTGCCATTTCTTACACCAGCGCTTCAAGTCTCGGTCAGCCTTTTCACATCACCTGCATCCCTCTTGGGGACCCCATACGTTTAAATTTGACTATTATATGTAGAATAGTTGACAAAACATTCAAAACAATTATAATATTTCCATATTTATTGTTAACACTATTTTTATCTTTATATCTGAATTCAAGTGAATCAATTTTCTCTTTGATGAACTAGAAAGTGTTGAATTTAGAGCGAGTGTTGAATTTAGAGCGAGCTCTGATAGATGAAAATAAGGTTGTTGCAGCGTAGTTACACCGAAGGTTAGGAATCTTTGATTACTTTTGACATTTTTGTGATGGATCTATTTCTCTTGGATAGTAAATACCTTAGCCTGATTTTATTTTCTAAGAAAGCAGTAAGCCTATAATCAAAGCACCATATTCAATTTTTTAGAAAACCCTTTTGTTTACTATGTTTAAATGTTCCGATAAATAACCAACCTTTATCTCTTTATATAGACCTGTTATAGCTAGGTAGCTTATAGTAATTTTACATAGTAAATTACTGTTTATTAATATTTCCTATATTTAACTTGCTAATATGTCAAATTATGAAACATGAACTTACTGGATTCAAGAATTGAGCCTAGAGGTTTTGGATCTAAAATTTATAAAACTACCAAACATTTTTCCCATTTGTTTAAAATAACCTTAACATAAATATTGTTTTTAAGTGATGTGTAGTAAAATTACAATTTCGTGTCGAGATCGATCACCCTATATTAACCTATAAAATTTAAGTATATCTACATTCTCATGTTGTAAAGTGATAGGGAACTTTTCACTTAAGCTCTGAAGGGTCTCTGGGATACTTGATTTACTGTGTTTATGTTAACAACACTGAGCCTATCCAAGATTCTTCCCGTGCCCAGTGTCATTCTTCCCTCATATTTTAACGCAGAGTCTATGATGGACGTGCGGAAATCGTCAGCTACAAATGTGTGATTTCATTAAGATCACGAGCTATCAGACAACGCAACCACCTTTGACTAGGTAGTTGCCCCTTATTGCTGCCATTTGTACAATTATTATAACTCTATGGGATTGCATATTAATGAATCAAATAGCCAAAGCTATTATTTATGCTTTTTAGTGAGGATTGTTCCATCTAGATATCATTTTCTGAAAATTGAAAAATGACACCTGGACACGGGAATTGAACCTGAGACCATTGGCGTACCAAGCCAAAGTTCCAGGGTTCGATTCCCGTGTCCAGGTGTCATTTTTCAATTTTCAGAAAATGATATCTTGATTGAGTAATCCTCACTAAAAAGAATAAATAATAGTTTTGGCTAGTTGATTAACTTATGTTGTTGCTATGGACTGCAGGTATCTTAATTCAGCATCACAAATTAAATTTGGACCATTTATTTATTTATTTTGTCTGGCCAATCTTTAGTGTTTGTTTTTTTAAATAAACTGATTGTGGAAAAATGATTATAATTATTTCCATTCCTTAGAAGGGTGGTTTAAAATTTTTCATCCCAAGGTAAAAATTTGAGCATCTGTTTGCACCACAGGCCTAAGATATATTTATTAGTTAAATCTTAGTAATATAGGCCCATAAACAACACTTTAAAATTATTTTGAATATTGTATATAAATTGTATTTTTGTTTGGTAAAATCTTTCCAACTTTGTCATAGCTAAGTTTAATTAATATATCAAAAATATTTTATGAAATATGTCACTTTCACTGAACTTAGCATTATAAAATAATATATTATACAAATTTTAATCAATCAAATGAATGCATAATGAGATGCAACCATAAGCTTTTCTAAATAAGTGTTATCTGAATCATCAGGTCTCCCAATATTTGTCTGGTAAATATTAAATGATGTGGGAATTAATTAGTTTATAAGGTAATTATTTTATTTATGTAAACGACAAATTATTTTGGTTTGTATGTGCTTCTATTATATTATATTGAATTTCAACAATATTGCATACAATATATTCACTAGATGTTTTACAAATCATCTAACATGATCAACAATAAACCCACCTCTGTGGCGTAGTTGGCTAATACACTAGTTTTGTGTTGTTAGACCGTCAAGGACGGGAAGATTTGAGGTTCGAATCTCAGTCGAGTGAACTGGGGTGGATTTTCTTAAATGATTTTTCACTCTCCCTCCACACAAATGTGGTTTCACTTCTTCTAAATTCAAATTTCCCTATTCATAAAACATTACCTAGTGTAATTAGTACTTAGGTGTATAACCCGAATGGTTAGTAAGACGCGGTGCTAAAAATACATGTCTAATACTTTATTATCATTACTATGGTACTTTGGTGTCAATATGCTTGGTTACAGTAACTGTAATCTGAGGTAGGAAAACATTCAGGTTTACAACTCCAATACCAGTAAAAGAAAATCAAAACTGTTGATTTCAAAATTATTTATTAGGCCTCAATGGCAAGGAGCACAATCATTATGTTTTAACACACAATATTTATAATATACACATGATATGTTCTCTCTAACAATCAGTGTCAGAGAAGCTTGTATTATGTTCCATCACGCTTGGCACGGAGTGTATCATTGCCTGCCACTTCAGCCTGTGTAAAGTGTGTGTCTTAATATTGTGCAAGTATAAACACTAAAAATAATAATTCACTTTGATAGCCACATGGACTAAATGTCACACAAAAAAACTAGAATGCTGAAGATGAGGAGATCATGGTTTGAATCCCAGTCAAGTCTACCGAGGATGGTCTTTCCTAAATGATTTTTCCCTTTCTCCTTGCAAATGTGAGTACACTTTTTGATTCAAACTTCCTCATCCCAGACACAGAGTAATCAGCATATATGCATATAACCTGCTCAATTAATATGACACAGTGCTAAACAAATATAAATAAGAAACTGGTAGTATTGTGTATGCTTATAGGACACAAGTTGTACAGTAAAAATGGGTGATAAACATGATACAACTAAGTGTGTACTCTGCTATAAATATTAGTGTGTGTGGATTTTTTATTATTAAGTTCAAAATTTAAGAATTTAGAGTTGAATTTATGAAACAATACACCCGCCTTATCATAAAGGGATTAAAAATCTACTCTTTTGTGAAGAATGAAAATATTAGTTCTCTCTCCCTCATTGGAACATACATTTAGCATCAAAATGAGCAGTATTAACCTGCTAGTTCCCCCCATGCTCCCCGTCATTAAAGGTCTGTGAGGTCAAGATGCTGTAAAGGAAATTTAGTCTATGAAAGATGTCCACATTTGGTACATGAGTTGATACAAGAAGTCTGTTTTTAATGGGACTTGGAACCAGCTATAGTCATATTACCGATGTTTGGATTCACCCACCACAATTATTCTAATAAGGTTCCAACTGTAATAGGCCAGGGATGTATAGTAAGTTAATTCTAGACTCTTAGATAGTGTAAGTTCTGATGTTGAATAACAGTCTCTCAGGTGGTGTAAGTCCATGCGGTGAGGCCCAGACTCTCAGATGGCATTTCAATGCAGTGAAGCGCAGCTTCGGCGGACCTTTCCATAAGCATTTCTAACACGCAGATCAACGTATCCCTGGCACAAACGTTTGAGAAAGATAAATGATATGTTCACATCCAAGCAATAAATGAGCAATTTATCTTTGTAACAAACATCAATAGAATTGTCCTTTTTATAAATTTTCCCTCTCATTAATAACTTTGCATTTATGTTTAGGGATTTGACCATCATAAAATAGGGCTCCTTTACCCATGGATATACTTGATACATTACTTTGTGGTAAATATACAAGATGATATCAAGCCCTCAAAAAAGTAAGTAAGGTAAAATCAAATTCAACATTCAGATTATAAACCTATATGAAAATTGAAATAGAAACCTATATGAGAATTGAGATAGAAGGTTAAATATGTTAGCAACCCTTTTCTTATTTTAATCACTGCTACTGTCAGGAGAGCAAATTTATACTGTAAGCCTATTTCAAGGAAATCTGGTAACAACAGATATTTTAGCACATTGTCTTATTAACCATTCGGGATAGATGCCTATGTAGCCTACTATTTTACGATAATGTGTTAGGGATGAAGATTTTATTTATAAGAAGTGCACCCACATTTGTGTAGAAAACCATTTAGGGAAAAAAACCTCCCATTGGGCCCAACCGGGATCAAACCTCAATCTCCCAGTCATTGTCAGTCAGTCTACTGTGAGCGTGACACCTTAGACCATGTGGCCAGGAGCAGGTTAAGCAACTACAACTAGTTTAGTCCTGGGACCTCTCTAATAATTCATACACCTCCCTCCCCCCCATTCCCCGCTGTGTCTACAGTAGAGATTTGTTAAAATGTTTTTTAAATGCTGAAAATTATTTGATTTTGCAGGTTTTGTAAATCTTACTGTCATAAGAATGCGAGGAATCCAATGATCTTAAATTCAAATTCTGTTAGAGAAAGATCGCCGTGGGTCAAGTGAACCGAAACAAACAAGATAACACAATAAAACAAACATTAGTCAGCACAATAAAGGGCATAACTCGACTGTCTATTGTCTGGTAAAGACACACGCTGCGCATGCGTTATCACAAATATGGCTACACTAAACAACTGCAACTTGTCTTAAATGAATACCAATATTCCAACACTTCCCCTCGAGTTGGTTGTCAAAAGAAAGTCACTATTGGGGCATTCCATGTCAAATCAACCAATGTAGAGGCACTTTTCAACCTCACATTTTTTAATTTTTTTAAAATTTGGCATAGTGAA
>CABEEJ010001991.1:0-49640 GCA_901482245.1 Timema douglasi
TCTACACGACTTCAGACGGCACGGATAAATTCGCACAATGAACAATTTAACAACGTTTCACTGCAACGTCCAAACGCACACTGAAATTCCAATAAGATTAATCTTAAAGACTGAAACTATATATAGCCTACAACCCTACAAATTTTTCCTACTTAACATTTGCTTATAATCTTATGGTTATCAAATTCATTACTAAGGTGAATAGTTAATTTGGATATTTAATATGAAACCATGTTTTCGCTCATAATAGTAGTTTCTGACTGTTTTAAATTTTAAAAAGTGACAGTAGGCCTAATAGAGTTTAGCGTTTTAACTGATTGAGTTAATCACATTGATTTTATTAAGCTATTAACTGTGAAAAGTAGAGTTGTTTTTATTAACTTGCCACAGTTGAGCGTATCAAGATTTCATTATAATCGTATAACAAGTTTTTGGCCAGCTAAACATTTACTCTGTTACAAAGAAAGCTGTCATTTTAATAATTTTTGTACTAATTTAATTTTTTTTTGTTGAATAAATAATTTTTATTTTATTTTTAATTTATAGTGGTTTTAAATAACGCTATGATACATATAGAATATTCAGACTTTTTTTCTGTTTATATTTTTCACTAAGGGCCAGTTTCATAGTCAAATTTAGTACGCCTCAAGTGCGGCGCTACACTAAGTTCATGACGACACCTACCTACACCAGAATGGAATGGGCCAGTTTCCTATGCGAGAACAGCCCATTCCATTCGAGTTTAGGTAGGTGTCGTCTTGTATTTAGTGTAGCGCCGCACTTGAGGCGTACTAAATTTGACTACGAAACTGGCCCTAAGTTAGAATGTGTTATTTTATGTGTTTAAAACAATTTTTTTTTGCTAATCTTTCTAATTATATTCTCTTGGCGATCAATGTAGAACAACAATGTAAGCCCTATTTTTTAAATTATTTTGTATCAGCCCTGTTAATATTTTTATTTTACTTGTTTTGCCTAAGCAGAGATTTGTTGTGCCATCAATTATGTCCTCGCTGCCGGCCCCCTCCCCCCACACACCGCACCCCAGCCGTGGTGTTTACCTAGTGTGGTCAATAGAAAAATATGGCCATGTTTTTAACGCTTTTAATATTTAATTTGGCTTGGTAAATTTTTGTATTGATTTGTATAGTGTTTGAACCTTCCTTTGTATCTATTATTTTGATAATGTAGGCCTATTTATCATAATAGTAAAATTACGAAACAAATACTGTTAATGAAGCGTAGGGACTACTAAACAAATGACAAACATGGCTATTCTGGTGATCAATGTGTATTATTATCACAATAATTTATTTTTTTATCCATTTATTATTTGTGAAAATGCTTTGTTTGATCGATAACATTTTTAAAATTTTAAAATTGAACATTGCTTACGTTGGAGTTAAATAAGCAATATGTCTGGAATGAGTTCTAAATACAATATTATCTTGATTTAGATTTCACAGTGTTAATTTTGCAGATTAGGTATCTTACAATTATTATGTTCTGCAGCGCTATTTTTTACATTCCATAATATTTGCAACAATTGCTTAAAAATGTCTATGTAATAAAATAGTAAAATTAAAATATGTCAAAATGTCATCTAAATTATGAATTCCCCTATAATAATAAATGTCAGTTGAGATCCTCTCTCTAGTTAAAAATATCTTGAAAATACACAAGGCCTAGTAGGAAGCTGACATTTGGTAGGCAATTAGTTCTTAGCCCAAAAGGATATATGAGTATAATTTATGCATGTTTTGTAATGATATTGGTTTGTATTACTCTAAATTATATAAAAAGTCATGGATGAAGGTAATTTTTATTTAAAGTAGTATATGTAGAGTATCCTTTTATGATTCATCCATGAAGAAACACGCGCTTTTCAGAAATAATGGGTAAAGGATGTCACCACTAAAATATATTTTTTATACAATATTTCCTGTTAAAAGAACAACTGCACTATTTCCTGTTAAAAGGAACAACTCCGCAGTATTTGGCAAAAGACTTAAATTCCCTATACCAATAAGAAGCTAGCCTTCACAACACCTGTCATCAGGACTCTTTCTACTAGTTAGTTTTTACACTGTTGACGAGGGGAGAAAGATGCAAGGGGTATGTCATATATAAGCCGTTGTGCGTATTTTTAAGGGACTCCACCCAACGCAGCCACATTCTAACACAGTATAAAATAACTTACATTAATATCACAAGTGTGCAGTGCCCCACAACGATTCTAAACAAGATTCGAATCTCAACTTCACTGTCATAGAAAAATGTCATATCTGCCTACATTTTAGTTTTCAATGATATTATTTGCAGATACCTAAAATACGTTTTAGTCCATATTAAAAATATATTTACAAGAGTAACTTCCTATATTTAATTTGATACTCATTTATAAAGACGATAATACACACTTTTAATTTAGAAAAAAAAAAATTCAGAATGCGAATAATATTACCTTCCACTGGCGTGATTCGATCTGAGAGGAGGTGAAGGGGGTATTTTACCCCAATCTATCATTCAATATTGATCATTTTTTATGAATTTTTAATAAGTCGATTTCTTAACCTCTTTGGCACCCTTAAAGATTTTGTAACTGGTAAGAACCATTAATTAAATTTAACGTGTTCTTACAACGAGAGAAATCAAAATAACACAAAAATAATTTTTATGTATTTTCACATTTTTATAAAATCGTGAGCTTACGCTATATTATTTTATCAAATAGTTCTTTATAACCTCAATTACCCACCTCTAATTAGCTAATTTAAGCATTTTAAAATGCTGCAGTCCATAAAAAAGTTTTAAAAACACGTGCTCTACAAAAAAGGGTGCCTTAAAAAAGTGAGGGTTCATGGTCTCTAAATTCTTAAAGCTAGCCCCAAGGGGAACCAACACAAAATTAACCATGGGAGGGAATACACATATTTTGTTAATAGATTTGATTTTATCATAAGTTAAAACAAGGGCGTTTTAACGTTTTAATTCATAGGTAGGATTAATACGTCTCCCAATTAATTCGAATAAGATTTGAACTTTTAACTCACTGTTAGTGAAAAAAGTAAAATGTAATTTAGTTTTCTATGTCTTCATTAAACAATATATTATGTGTATTAAAGTAGATAACTTCCTTTGAATAACTTCATGATAATTGTCTTATTTGGTCTTATTCTGTCTGAACCAAGAGTATTTGGTTCGATTCCCTGATAAAATTGACATTATCCTCTAACAGTGACGATTTGACAGCTGGGGTCTCGTTGTGACTGTTATGGAGTAAGCTAGATTGTAATTGATGCTTTGATATAATTAGTCGCTTAATAAAGTGCAAGTTATAATAAGTTGAAAATGAAAGAAATAATATAAAATGCCTTCAATTAGTTTTTATTTTCATAAAGAGGAAATTCCTGAACTACAACGATTCATTTACCCCAGAAAGGCTTATTTTAGTCACAGTGTAACTGAATAAACTCCCTCCTCCCCCCTTCCTACTAGAGAAAAGCTCGATGGTAGCATTATAGGGAGAAACTAAACATAGAAATAGAAGACTTATATTCCATTCACGGTAGGAATTACTCTCTGAAAGGTCTTTTTTCCTACCAATATCCTACTATATAGTAGATTTATGGTAGGAAAAAAGGCCTTTAAGAAGTCAATTCCTACGGTGAATGGAATATATGTTAGCCTTCACAACTGTTACTTATTGCAGATTAGTCAGGAACATGGACCTAAGCACACTTTTCTTAGTACGCGATAAATATCTAAAGACGGAACGAAAACACCCACCCTCTAAAGAAAACTCACCAGCAAAGACAATAATATTGCATGTCACCGCGGTCTTTCGGTATTGGAGGGGTTGGAGGGGAGGTTATCTCACCCCACTCTATCATAAATTGATCACTTTAGATTGAATTTTTGGTAAGTCCTTTTTTTCAAACACTGGAAAACCTTTAGGATTAGTATCTCTTGGGATCCCCCTTAATGATTTCTGAAAAACATTAGAATTGTTTAGTAAGGAACGTTTAATATTCAAAAATAACATTCAATTTTTAATTGAAATTAGGTTGTACAAGTTGTATTAAATTAACATGAAAGATATATATGTGCAATATAATATGTATGCACAATATTTGATTGATATTTGAAAGAAATTGGTAATATTTAATTACAATTTATGATACTGTATGGTTATGAATGTCTTGACATTATAAGAAACATATAAAAATTCAGTACATATTAAATTTGTAGACATTTAAGTCTAAGCTATACTTAGAACTATGTTTAAAAAACAAAGGATGACTGTGATCATTCATATTTCGTATTTCTATATTATTTTGAGAATTTACAGAACAAGTTAATAAATCTTAAGAAATGTAAATATTGAATTCCTTTCTTATCTGTTCCTTGGTATCTGCTGCAAGTACTGCAATGTTATTTATAATACATGTTTTGATGCTACGACGGCATCATCTTCAGGTCAGATATTAAAACTATGTATTTGAATATTCCGTTGTGTGATTAAGGAAACTTAATGATATTAAGTGCAGTTAGTATCTGTTGGGAGATCCCTTATACTGACATTAGAATTGCTTCTTCTTATTATTAGCACCACGTCTTACTACCCATTCGGGTTATATGCACTTACGCTAATGTGTAATGGTAGGATGATTGCGAGATGAAATGGAGGACCTACAGTTTAGAGTGGGATCCGAACCACGGTGGAGGCCCAGTATTCCACACATTCACAAGTTGTGATTAATATACGTCTTTTCAGAGATGATGGAATAGTTTCGCCATCAGATAAATCTGTGCCGGGACCTAGGATTGAACCCCGAACCACCAGTAAGGCGTACAGGTCACTTGTAATGTTTAGTACTTTTCAGGTTACCAACATATTGTACGTAACTTCTTGTATAAGCAATTTACCGTTAGTTACATGTGCGATAAGAGAATAAAATATATTATTTAATCTTCACCACGTGTTTACGTAGCTATAGCTAGATTTAAATACATTTTCTATAATTATTTGTTTAAAATCCCGTGGAAAAATCCCTCTTATTTAAATTTATATTATCTGACATTTCCAATCAATGAACAGAAAGTTTTCTCTCGGTTGTAAGGTGCCAGGTTTTTATTCCCAATAATACCCAAATTAATTTATTCATGCACTATTTTTCTTCGCATTTAATAGAACCGTTCATTTTTGCTTTATCATATTCCAAGGCTTAATTCAATAGTCTTTAAAACCATTAAATACCATAAAGAAACAGTTTAGGCTTTTACTATGCCTTCTGCATTTTAAAATGGGTCTGTAAGTCAGCACATTTTCCCTATATGTGCTTGTACACGTTTGTTTTATTAGTAAAATTTAGTCAAAAATTAATTTTCCCATATTTAAGCTGTCTTCCAAATTTTAAAATAAAAGTAATATTTTAAACTGTCGTGCAAGTTTTATCTACCATCATCACTGGTATAATGATCTAACGTGTCACTTTTGTATAGTGCTGGTTTGCTAATGATTGGGGATATTGGTGTTGAATCCTGGTTGGTTCTACAGATGGTGGGTTTTATCAAATGGTTTCCAATTCTTGCTACACTTAAATGTGGGTAGATTTCCTCTAAAACTCTTGCTCCCTCAACCCCCCTATTCTATTAGCGTAGTTAATGTTGGCGTTTAAACCATATGAGTAATAAGTCTATGTGAACAAATATCTTATTATATATGTACTCGTACTTCCTCATCATGTTAGCATAATGATCTGATTTAATTTGCTTCAATATTTTAAAACATTGATTCAGGGAAACGAATGTGTTACTTATGTTTTTGGAAATTCTGTGATATTAGTTATAATACATAAGTTTGAAAGCATTTGGGAATTATTTCGATTTTATTGTTTTTTTTATCACATCTTACTCTAACATGGCTCTGCACATAATTTGACTTATTGGGTAGAGATTACCAAGAATAAATTTGGAGTAAACAAAGCAAAATTTGGGGGAGAGGGTCGGAAATCTAGTTAAGAATAATAAACTCAGTACACTTAGATTAAAAAGATGAATTTTAAGTAAATGAACCTTCATTGATAATCAGGGGATAAGAATCTAGAAAAAGCTAAATAACACATTTTAATTTTTTAGGTCCAAAAGATTTTTTATTTCCTTTTATTACAGTATAAGAAATAATGCTTTATTTTTTCTAAGTTTGTCTAGTATTTTCTGGGCTTCTTTCAGCCTTTAATCCTCATTCCTACTATATAACAAATTCCGTCAACATTTCGTACCCCCATTTAACAACTAAATTTGGAACAGACGAAGGGAAGAGAGAGAGAGATAGAGAGAAATGAGATATAAACCAAGGCCTACATACACAGGATGCTTATCGAATATTGTTCCTAGCTCAGGAATGGGCTAAGCCCCTGAAACCCACAAGCGAATGTTACATTGACATCCCCGGTTGAACCAGGAAAGGGGTAAGAGGGTAGGGGTGGGGAATGTCGGTCCTGGAATGCAAAAGGGCTGGAGGAAACCCTACAAACCGAGGATTCCAGATCCTTCCCTCCCTCCTCCTCCACCCTCTCAATTCCACCCCCTTGAACCCTTCAATAATCATATTCGGTTTGGTGGTCGGGATTGTTGGACCCGTGCCTCGCTATGGAAACAGTTGCAGATATATTAAGCAATACAACCTTATTGTTGTTTGTTTTTTATGACGGTGTACATGAGACATTAGCAGGTGGGAGCTTCCTACAGTGGTGGAATCCGAACCATAATAATATGAAGGAACATTTGAAGAACCTTTTAGAAAATAGATACATTTTTATTAAGATCAAAATTGATCAAATGTTATTATATTATTAGTGTTATTTTATAGGTATTGGTTATATTTGTTAAAAGTAATAGCCTCTGAATAACATAAACTGACGTGAATACGTTAAAGCATATCTGGTAGGTTTTTATAATTTTTCAGATATGTATATTAGAAAGAAAATTGAGGTATATTAAAGTCATTTTACTTATAGGCCTATAGTAAGCCAAGCAAGTTTATGCACACACCATATGATTCTCAAGTTTGGTGTCCTGCACAAACTAAAATATTATAAAATTTTGTCATTAATAAAATTAACTTAATATTACTAGCCATGTTAAGCACACAGAATGAACATAAAAGTCTGTCTTTCGATTGACGGAGAGGTTGATTTTCGAATACCTGACCAGTTGTACTAACGAAAATTTTTACTATATGGTTTCCCACACTTTATTCACAAAAGTTCGGAGATATTTCCTCTAAATTTAACTTTGCTCATTCCTAATCCATCAGTGTTATTAATTGCGAATATTTCTAATATGAAACGTTAAAAAATAAATTGGTAGCTTAGAGGAGGTGTTGATTGATTAATTGTTTTTTATACACTGCTTTTTACCGCAAGGCCAGCGTTTGAACATATCAGAAAATAATAGATTAGCCTACTTCAAAGGTACTTATTTATACCGAACTGAATTATTATTTAATTTAAATCTATAATTAATATTAATGCCATAGGATCGGTGTGAATTAAATGTAATATATAACGACGTAACTATATAAAAAGTGACACTATGAGAAACATTTTAAATTAAATTCTGGCAACTGTGCATACAATAAAATAAATTATCTTACAATGTGACCCTGTCTGCTAGTTTACCACATAATAAATTTGTCCTGATTCATACAAAACTAATCGGACTTTGGTTTTAAAGGGCTTAAACCTATGATATTTTAACATATACTAACCCGGCTCGGTGGCGTAGTTGGCTGACGCGCTAGTCGTGTTGAGCTCGACTGCTGAGGACGGTGAGATCGAGGTTCGAATCTCGGTCGGGTGAAATGAGGGGGTGTTCCTAAATGGTTTTCCACCCTCCCTCCACGCAAATGCGGGATCACTTCCTCTAATTCAACCTTCACAATTCCTAATCCATTAGCGTAATTAGTACTTAAAGCCCAAATGGGTAGTCAGACGTGGTGCAAATATTATTATTATTATTATTATTATTAACATATACTAAAATTATTAAATAAAATATATTGATTATTTTTTGGCACAGTTTAAAATGTTTGAGTTAAAATAATACGGATGTACGCCTCTATAATATATTAAATATACTATGTGAATTCCATGGGAATTGTGATAAGCAAGATTTGATAGAATAGTCACATATATACATATATTTAATACTAGAGTTTGCCCATGGCTCTCCACCCATTTAAGTCGAATAGTAAACTTTTTTACAGCGAATAATATTTACCAAATAACAATTTAAAACACGTATAAAGCAAATAAATGTTTTATGTGTCGACGATGCCATTGCTAGGATAGCGTGAATGTGTAGCTTACCCTGTTACCTTAAAAAATAACGAGTACAAATGAAGAAGTCCTATCTCAATCTGATGAATACTTTTTGAATTTACTGGCAACAAAACAACAATATACAGATATATAATCGGATGTATGGACAGAGTTTTAGTATATGTATTATATATGTAGAAGATGAAGAATATTAAAAGTAAAAAATTGGATTAAATTAAAAAAAATTATTATAATAATTATGTGCTGCTAAACATATAGTTTATTCTGGTTGGGTTTTAGGAAAGTCTAAAGAAGGAAAAATATAATTATGTATTTTTTATAATCCATTTATCTAAAATTATATAGCATATAAAATAAAAAAAATTCAAATTCATGTTCCGCAAACCTCTCTTTGTAAAAATATCAACTTATAAATGAATTTATTTACTTGGGCTTAGTTGATGACCCGGCCACAGGCTGGAAATAGTTGATGATGATGATGATGATAAGTTGATGTGATATATATTTAATTGAAGTATTAATACACTCAAGATTTAGATAAATTTTAGTGCAAACCATGAATCAAACGTTATAATTATCTTATTTTAAAATAATATGTTAGATATGAAACCGGTTTACTAATTTTTGCATATTTCAGATTAGGAAATTACCAAGTGAAAATGCTACAACCCTCCTCAACAAAAGACAGACATAGGTATTAGTGTTGTAATGTTTCATTTGTTTTTGATAGTGATGTCAGAGTTCAAATCTCTACCGGGTGTATTGATATGTATGGTCCTAACTTAGTGAATTTACTTTCTTTCGTCATGCTAATGCGTCATACCTACCTCATATATATCATATTAGTATCATTAATTGAGTAGCTTGGATGGGTTTCAAGACGCGTAACGCTTGGAAGGAGAAAGAATAGAAAAATAAGAAGAAATATTGCAATAAAAAACCAACGATAGTGTCAACTTTTTAACAAAATAAAGTCTATGTAAAACTTATACAGGTATAAACTAATAGGCACACAGTACACAAAATTGTTATATTGGAATACCATGTAGTTAAGGTCATTGTATTTGAATATGGTATGTGTGGTAATATGAGTTAGATGGGAACTGCATGCCACATGCTTTATGGAATGGCGCATGGCATTATTGTGGATTTACTAACGTGGGGGCTAGCTGGCTTTCAAAAGGGAAAAGGGTAGGGGGTTTGAAGGGCGTGGAGGGATGCGTTTCGAACAGGGGAGCTATACGGGGTCATTGGAAATTGAGAAATACTTAGTGCTAATTTGACGTGAATATCGAGTAAAACTGTAAACTAAATACCTATCTTACAAACTGTAGGGATTACTGCAAAAATAATGTTATGATCTTTGAGCTTGACAAGATCAATTTATTTAGGAGTGAGAAAGCGAATGCATAAATGTTTTCAAAACTTATATTGTTTGATTGGATAAGATAGGGCCCTTGAAATAACGAATTAATTAATTTTTAAAATAGGGAAGTTTTAGGTACATACAATATTATATTTAATTATGTAATCAACATTACCTAAATTGGGGCATGTGTTTATTTAATATTTGTTTTGTTGTGGACTGTAAGTGACAAAATTAGAGTTGCAAATTGTTTTGATTAGTTAGTAAACAAAGAACATACGCGCTGATAACTTAAGCAGAGTGCCAGTATTTCTCACAGTAAATCGGGCCAAGTTGTATTACAAATATTAATGTTTTCAAGCTAACTTGTCTGACAATTAACCATAGAACCTAAAAGATTCACGCTGTCCATTTGGGAGATAATGAGATAGGACACCAGATCCCTGAGTACGAGAGTTGAGGGACTACCATTACAGTCCTAGAGACCTAGAGGTCAATCAGGCCATTGGTTAAGCATTCCTTGCAATACTTCGATCTGCCACAATCTTCTAAATATTCTAAATAGTATTTTAAATTCTTTAATATCTTTTAGTACTTCTTATCAACATCAAACTTTGTGATAGCTCATGGTAATACAATAAAAACCTTAAAACAAAAGCCGAACATCAATTACGAATATACACAATCATATATCCAGCCACCTCCCCCATCCTCGTTCTATTACTCGTCCTGACAAAATAGGA
The DNA here is from genome assembly GCA_901482245.1 of Timema douglasi. Taxonomy (NCBI): domain Eukaryota; kingdom Metazoa; phylum Arthropoda; class Insecta; order Phasmatodea; family Timematidae; genus Timema; species Timema douglasi. The sequence continues at coordinate 10,458 of CABEEJ010001991.1, forward strand.
ATGAGTTTCCTAGATTCCTAAAGAGTTTTCCACTTTCTCTTCAAGCAAATGTAGGCATGCTTACTTTAGATTCAACCTTTTTCGTCTTTAACAGCTTAGCATAACTATTACATATGTGTACAACCCAAAAGGGTAGTAAAACTCGGTAGGAAAAACATACATGTTTCTTTATTATTCCTCCGATAAGTGTAAATACGCGTATATACCGTACAGGAAGTGAAATGGTGGAGCGGTGGGGGGGGAGGGGGGTTTGCGCATAAAAATGAAGTAGGGATGAACTAATTTAAATTAGATGCATCAGAATTCTGCCGGAGAAAAGTGAGAAACACTTCACTAAGCACAGAACAGCAACCTTCCTTTTCAGTATCAAGCCTACCAACGGGTCACCTAATGTCCCACTAACCGTATTCTCAAGTGAAGGTGCTACAATTGGGATTTTGTTATTTTTTGTTCTGCTCGAAGCTATGCCCCATACAAATGTGCAATAATCTTGTAAATATCTCAGTACTAAATTCAGCACAACTCGACTTATTACCAAGTGAGCAACAGATTATTATAGCAACTATTGGAAAAAACAAGTAAATTCGTAGAAACTCTTAAGTAGTTTGGTACTGGCGAAAATTCTAGTTTCCGAAGATGTTTAAGTACAAACACATGTGCAGAAGAGTTACAAGCTTTTTTATAATAGCAAATTAAACCGTAAGTACCGTTCTAAAAATATAAATTTTTAAATCAAAATAAGTCTTATGTTTGTCTTTTACCAACATTGACTAACGCAATTTGAATTGAATACATTTTCTCTATATATATCTACAGATATAGAAGTATAAATTAAATTGTAAATATAGTCTTTGTGGTGTTATTTCTGCTAGCATTATATCAATTTTTAAATATATTATTTTGTAAAGTCATGAACTACTTATTTCTTTGAATCCTTATATTTTCAATTTTTATTTTGCCTAATTGATCTTATCATCTTTAGATGAAATAGCACGGTATTTTATTTGGGTGAAGCAAATATAGATTTTTCAAGCCTAGATCTTCGTAATCATGTTTTTATAAATGTATTTATAATAAATATTAATTATTGATCCAGCGCCATATATGTCACAAATACTGGTTGTTAAAACTAGTCAGTGGGAGTTTTTTGCTTATGTCAGTAACAACTGCTTAATAGGAGTGAATTCGGATGTGAAGTGTGTGAATGTAGTATTTTAGTTTTATAAACATATTTTTAATTGCATTTTAATCATTTTTTCACTCTTTTAAAACAAAATTAATTTTTATTATTTATTTTGTGGTTTACCTTCTGTTGTTAATATTGATTAGCAACTTGTTTATTTGTTAGGAAGATTCAAATAAATAAATGTCTGTGATTTTTTTTAATCCGTTTCAGAATAAAGTAATTTAGAACATAACTTATATAAAATTAGCGATTTATGTTTTCTTCTTCAAAATGGCTAAGATAGAATCTTAGACCATTGAGTTTTAAATACCTTGAAGTAGGGTAAAATTTGAGTTTGAAATCTTTAGTGATTTAAAAAGGAATTCTTATCATCAAATGATAAGATTATCTTATTTATGTTGTGTATTTAAAGATATTTATATTAATAGAAAGAATGTACTACCTGGATTTTTTTTTCTTTGAAGAAGAAATTTTGTGAGATCTGCTCATCTTAGCTTTAATCATCTGGGGAATTTGGAATAATTTGAAACTTGGAACAAAATCGATAAAAATGATATACTATGTGAACTGTCTAAACTAACTTTGTTAAATCCTGAATAATATATTTTATTATATTATGAAAGATTGCCAAGTTTTTTCAGAATATAGGTGATCTGGTGGTCTAGGGGTAGGGTGTCAGACGTATTTGTTGGCAGCCGGGGTTCAATCCCAGGTCCCGTCACAGATTTATCTGATTATCAAACCCTTCCTTCACCTCTGACAAGACATCTTGTGAATGTAGGGAATGCCAGGCCTCCACCGTGGTTCGGATTCCACGTTAAACTGTAGGTCCTTCATTTCATCTCACAATCACCCTACCATTACACATTAGCGTAAGTGCGTATAACCTGAACGGGTAGTAAGACGCGGTGCTAATAATAATAAATTTTTCAGAATAAAATGGATACAAACAACTTTGATTGTTAAGAACATGTTTTTTTTTAAATATTCTATCAAATAGAAAAACTAGATAAATAATATTGTCTTCAGCAATATGATAATATTTTTGATTTTTCATTATATTTTTAAATTCTATTTACTCTTTTGAACTTAAAGAATAAAGCTTTATTTGTTTTAATTTCATTTTAAGCTTTGCAAGAAATAATTTTCTTTTAGCACCACATCTTACTTGACGTTCGGATTATACGCTAATGTAATGATTACGCTAATGTTTTGGGGATGAGGAGGGTTATATATTTAGATATTGTATCCACATTTACGTAGAGGAAGAGTGTACAACCATTTTGGAAAAAAAAACATCCTTAATACACACGGCTGAGATTTGAGCCTTTATCTCCCTGTCGTCGACAGTACAGTCAACTGCTATAACAGTGCCTTAGACTATGCGGCCACTAAGATCAAATTAACATAAGAATCTGTAATGTAATTTGTGAGAAGTTTTATAAGTAGGCTTTATGGATTGTGGTATTATACTATAGAATAATAACTACAACTGATTTTTATATGTGTTCAATTTCTTCCTTAATTTTTTTGCACATTTTACTTTATATTCCCAGATCCTAAGATGTATATATATAAATTTCCCTGCAAGATCATCTAAAAACTACGTCAGTGTTGTAACGTAATCTGTGATTAGTGAAGTGTTTTCTCTAAAGAGTCCTCTAGTAGTATTGAGAAAGGAGTCCAGGAGTCCGCGTGACACCAATGAAGCTGAACTAGTGAAAGTATTATTTTATCCTCTTGGGCGAGTCTATTATAAGCTTAAGGGTGGCGCCCAATACTATTATATAATAATATCAAATTATAATTCATTATTATATACACTTCGAGATAAAAAATTAATTATTATCTCACCATACACACAGTATAACTCAAAATAATTATTTGTATTTTTTGTTTTAAAATTAACTTTTCTCAAAATAAATATAGTTCGAATGAGAAATTGTTTTGTTATTAGTAGCTATTTTGCTGGTTCTTTCGAGAAATCTAACATTATTATTGGAATACAGTTCTCACCGCCTAAATGAATCTGACATTCTATGACATACTCAACTATTCAGGTGATAATCTAGTTACCTTATTTATTAATGTAAGTGCTTATAAACTGTGTCTAGTAAACTGGATGTTAAAAATACTAAAATATATAAGTGGGTAGTATAACACACATAATTTTTCATGTATCTTTATGTAGTTTGCAACAAATTTTCAAAAAAAATGTTTTCTGTAAAATAACCTTAATTAAGGATTTCCCAATTACAACAAAAACTCGTCACATATCATTCTCAAACAAACTTGATTAAATATTTTATAACCAGTTATTTGTAAACTATCCCTAAATTATTTTTTATTTAAAACAATTCCCATATTATATTTCGAACTATATCTTTAAGATACTTTAAAAAAATAAAATTTTCTATAATCAGCCAAATGTAAAAATACATTTAAATAAAGGAATATATAATATCCTATATACCAATTTTGAACAAAATTGTTGTAGCTCTTATCTAAACTTTTTATTTTAAAAATCAGTCATCAATAAAATTATATAAATTATGTTTTTCAAGAAATGCAAATATATTACTATACAATTATTTGTATTGTAATAAACTTTCCAAATAGCCATTTTCAACCAAACTGTTTGAGCCATTTTTAAATCCGTCAAATTAAAAAAATTCGTTGGTAAACTAATTTTAAACCAGATTTTTTCCTAAAAACCACCATGGAATTTTATTTCTCGTATCAAACAATCCCCATATAATTATTTTAAATAAAGTAATTGGAGATATTTTTTAGATAATTAGAATTTTCAAAAATCATTCAATTATACTACTCTTAAATGAATTCAACCCAAAATCCAAGTATATGATGTTATTTAGGAGATCAAACACTCCTCAGATATCCATTAAAGACTAAATCTTTAGAGCTATTAATAAATAATTTGGAGTTCAAAAAGTCATCTATCAGTACATTTTTCTATAATAGGGTCAAAATCAAAAAAGTCCTCCTGTACAGCCAAATAATATCTAAACCAATTTTAAATACACTTAATAATAATAATAATAATATTTAGCACTGCGTCTTACTACCCATTCGGGTTATACGCTTTAAGTACTAATTACGCTAATTGATTAGGAATTGGGAAGGTAGAATTATAGGAAGTGAACCCGCATTTTCATGGAGGGAGAGTGTAAAACCATTTAGGAAAAACCACCCCCAGTTCACCCGACCGAGATTTGAACCTCGATCTCCCCGTCCTCAGCAGTCGAGCTCAACACGACAAGCGCGTCAGCCAACTACGCCAATGAGGTGGGTTAAATACATTTAATCAAACTAAATATATAGTTGCAGACAAACATGGGAACAGACAGAATTATAAAATCCTCTTGTTTGGGTTCAGCATTATATAAAACGAGAAAATATTATTTATAATCTAAGAGTCGAGAATTTTCATAAATACAATATTATTTCTTTAAATGAGTTTTTTTTAATATTGTGAGTCATGTGTTTGCATGAGACTTGTAGTTATGGTGTATGGTAAGTGCGTTAAATAAAAACAAATAAAGAATAAAGATTTGACTTATACTTTAATTTGATGGATACAGTTTTCCGACAATGCTCTAGCAATTATTCAATGCCTGCCAGGCAACGTCAAATTTTATTTATCCAGCCAGTCACTTTGTATTTTTCTTAGTACTGAGCAAAAACAGGTGGTATTACACTTGAAATATGTAACACTTTGGAGCGTGGTGAGTTTGATTGTGAGCTCACGTATCGCCCTAGGCTAGGCACGAACTCAATACACACAAATACAGAACGTCACATTACTTTGTCGTAGGGCAACCATTTGGAAAAATACCACGTTGGATAGTATAGTCGGTTGATGAAAACGGTTGTGAATTGCTTGGACCCAAAATGTTAGCATAACCTACTCCGACGTGGAGGTGTTAGGTTTGACACTAACCGGCTCATATATTCCCATACTCACCTAAAGCGAATTCTGGTGCTCTTCCTTTGAATTCGCACAGATTATTATTAATTAGCTATGTTGGATAGATTGTCATGGCCAAAACGAATTTGTTAAGTACTCCGTTATTACTGAAATAATAACACAAAACCGGTTGGCATGCAGACAAAGGCGTCAATAGCATTTTATTTAGAACCACGTCTTAAAACCCATTCAGGTTATATGTCTACGTACTAAATTCGATTGTAAATTATGGATCAGGAAGGTTGAATTAAGAGGATGTGTATCTGCATTGACGTAAGGAGAAAATGGGAGACCAATTAGGGAAAACCACCCTCAGTACACCCAGCTGGGATCGAATTGCAATCTCCCCGTCATCGGCAGTCTAGCTTAGTGTTATTAGAAAGTACGCGAATACATATTAAGTCGTACGTAAAATTTAAATATTGTGATAAACAATATAAACTAACTTTAAATGCTCACAGTTTGTAAATAAATATAGTATAATAGAAACTCGAATTATGAAATGGGGTGGGGAGTTAAAACAAACGTATTGCTCCGATGCACGAAACTCTATCTCCACACTAATGGGTAATTTATATGCTGAGTTTACCTGGTTGCCATAGCAATTTGACACATTATGACTTACACTGTTAGTTGGACAGCAACAATACTTAGGGGAAACAAATAAATAATACACATAAATAAACATTTCAATATTAATGTGGTAAGTTTATGAGGATGGACATTAAATAAATATAAAGAATATGTTATATAATTTGTGAGATCATATGCTCATGTAATAGGAGGTTAAACAACATCACATGCCTTTGGAGCTCCAATAAATACACTTTTAAGGCAGCATAGTATATGATTTAAATGTAAAATATAAATAATGTCAATTTTTTTCTTAGATCTTGGAACAATATTCACTTATAAATGTTAAGAGAAATTTATTAAATAATATATTTAATGTAAATGAATGATTATACATTTTGTTTTCAAGTAAAACAACACTTATTATGCTATTATGATATTAACTATTTAAATTTAAATAATAAAATGGAAAAAAAATTCTTGAGAGATAGAAAATAAAATATTCAGAGTTTAACAATTGGTTGAAATCATGGCACTGAAATTTGACAAAAGTGAAATAATTAAAAATATATACTTGTTAATAAAATTAAGTATAAAAATAGCTTTGATGATGGTAGTTAAGATTTAGTAGAACAATTTAGAGTAACAGGTATTCTTAGATGGCTTGAAAAGGATAGGAATACATTTCAGATAAAAATAGAAACATCTTAACCATTGAGTTTGTCTTCCGTCGAAAAAAATTCTTGTATACATTTTTTGTAAGTCTAAAATATTCATAAAATATTTAATATTCGAGAACACTTCTCATGAACATTCCCAATCCTAGTTGGAATCCAGCGATGACTGTGGACACGTTAGTTTTCTATTTAAAAATCATTTATATAATACTAACTCTGGTTGCAATGTACACAAATATGGATATATGACATCTTCAAAAATGATTCCCAAAATAATAACCTCGATAAAATCTAGAATTGGGCAACTCACTTCCACCAGAGAAAGTAATTTGAAAACGTTCCATGCTAGAGTTGAGGTGGTGAGCTCTGTATTATATATATATATATATATATATATATAATATATTTAATATAAAAATATATATTATATATGTAATAAAATTAGAGATGGGAAATTTGGTTCGCCAATTTCTCGATTCTTATCGATCCCTAAAGGTATCGAGAGAATCGAGAATCGAGAAAAATCTTGATTCTTAATGCCTAGATTCCTAAAGATACTTGCAAATTATCGTGAATAATTTATTAAGATATTAATGAAGGAATATAGGATATTAAAGGCCGGTTGTAACGCATTTCTTCTTTAATTATTCCATATATTTGTAAAGTAAAACTTATACAAGCATTGATTATATTTGAAAACCTAAAAATTGATATTTACCATGGTAGCATAATGTATTCAAGGAAAAACACAAATAAACCTCTATATTAACAGATACCAACCCTGTGTTAAAAATATATTATGATTGCTTTGCAAATTTACTGTCATAATTTAAATTATAATAATAATAATAATAATAATAATAAAGTGTAAATAACAAATATTATAAACTATATATAAAAAAATATTACAAACTATACTATATTTATAATAATAATGAGGGTAATATATTTTATCAGAAAAAAGGGAAATATTAACAGAGACATCTATCTACTAACTTTAATTTCAGTGACATCATTAAAAATATACTACCTAAAATATATGATAAAAGTATGGTGTGCTAGCTCAGATTTAAAATGAATACAATTCTCTGGGTTCAAAACCAACATTTACATTAAACAACAAAATTTCTATCTCGGGGTCAACTTAAAGTAATAATAATAATAATAATAATATTTCGTCAAATCGGAAAACGAGACTCTCTCAGGACTTCTGGGTCATGTTGGGGGAAAATATACCTTTACTGTATCTAGTCAACAATAGACTCATCTTCCGTACAATAATACCGGCCTCCAAGATCAGCATCCCTGGTAACAGCTTGCAGGCGAGATATTTCTAAATATGTGTGTGTTTTTAATAAGAATAGTAACAAGGTGGATTATATTGAATTATGGTGATAATAATATAAATAAAATACTTAACGGATTTGTCTTTGAAAAAAATAAGTAGGTTTAGTTTTACTACGATAAACAATGGTCTAATCGAAAATCTTACCTGCCTAACAGGCGTCTGCTAAATTATTAAGTTAAAATACCATTAAAAATTCAAATAACAGTTCAGTAAGTTGATGTATTAGTGTAAAAATCTTAAGTCTATTATTTGTTGATAATTATTGAAATAATATAAAAATACTATAATATCTTGATGAGACACCTTAATTAATAGATGTCCTTTATGAGGTTAGTAGTTAAAATAAATGAATAAAAGAATATAACATATTGCATTAGTGTCGAAGGAATTACTCTGGCCGAAAGATGTTTAAAAAAAATGTTAGCTTGAGAAAAAAATATATACTTATTACTTTAGAAGAAAATAACCCGAAGCCTTGAAACTGTATTGGAAAAGGTTCCTAACAATATAACGTCTGCGTATTGAGGTCGAAGCTGTGTAGAGTTAAAACTTAAAAACAAAAATTTTGGATACCACCTAAAAAGATTTTCTGGGAGGTAGTCTATGGAACTGTGAATTGCTCCAAAACTCACCTAAAGTCCAAGAATCGTCATTGCAGAAGTCTACCAGTGATATAAAGTTATCGAGTCTATGGTATTCATTTTGATGAACACTTGAAAGTTTATTTTATGAAAAAAGTGTTAAAATTTCAGTTTTTGTTGCACTAAAAATAATGTGTGTCATCTTCTCTTTAGCTCCAAGACGCCAGCCCTGCTTCTTTCTTTCAATTCCCGCCTCTCGGCATTTCTCGTAGAGGCCCCAAATATCTCACGGATTTAAGTTCTAAATTGGAAATATGTGTCTATAAATATGTGAAATTAAGGTATAAACAAGGAATATCTGAGGGGAAAAAATTAATAATTAAGAAGCTTGATACAATTTGAATCTTTAACTAAATGGATGCAGAATCTGATATCTGACAGTTTGACACAATGGTCATTGTTTGTAAATAAAACTCAATTTCTTCTTTGTTTCCTGGCGGGCCTTTTAAAATCAAAATGTACGAAATTGGATGACGTATCTGTGTCATCACATTCCCCCGCTGCTAAAGTTGACCATGTCGGGCCTCCAATCCTTGGACAGCCGTATCCGCGGGCTGGCGGAGAGATTTTTCATTCGGGCGCTAGCCAGCTCCAACCAGATCGTCCGGGGCATCGGCGATTACGACGCTCCTGCCCATCCCTACCGCCGAATAAGGGACGGCGTCGTGAACCCCTTTGTCGACGTCGGAAAGTGACCTAGGAGTCGAATAAGGGGGTTCATGACCCCCCTTCTAGTCGTATGAAACAAGGGGGGGGGGGCAGATAGCGGGGTATGCCGGCCTAAAGGCCGTGATCAGTGATAGTACGCGGGNNNNCATCCGCTTAAAGTGATATTATGCTCTAATCTGGGATAAACTAATCATAAAAAAGTATCTATTCTTACAAACAGATTATTTGACTTTCGAGAAATCAAAGAGGTTGGAGTGAGCTGTGTATTACTTCTACGTTTACAGTCATTGTCTTATTCTATGTATTGTGTAATCCAAAATAAAAATTACTGCTGAAAGAAAGAAAAAAATATTATTTTCCTTCTTCCTCATGTAGTGCGGCCATTATGATTCTCATAGAATCTCGTAGAAGACTTTAAAAATAAAATTACACCTGATCAGTATTGTTTAAAAATGTGATCGGAATATTTGAACAAAAATCCGTTAAATAAATATATTTCTTGTTTTGATAAAAGTATTGTAATTATTATCTGGTGTTTCCTTCGACGCAAGGCAGTATCCGTTGAAAACAATAAGTTTAATAATCAATATAACAAGAATTAATTAAATGTAGTATGGCATCTGGCCGCATGGCATGCTAGTCGCGTTGAAATAAATAAACACTTAAGAATAAATTAAAACTAACTAAAAATATAAATCGACAGACCTAAAATTCTTACAATAGATAAAGCTTATTTCAAAATTTTAAAGCCAATATTAAAACCATGACTCTAATTTGTAAAGGCAAAAATGTTTTAAAAGTCTAATTAATATTTAATAGACGTTTACCGAAATCTCCAGAATATAATCAAATTGGTAAAAAGGTTTACCGATCATGGCAGCCATATTGATTTTTACTAAATTAAACCTATATGGTAATTTGTACTTCATTTTAGGGCTAATCCAGTAAAAATCGAGGTAAAAGTTTAAGAATCAAAATTGAGTATCAGAATCTAAAAACTGATGTCGTCCCATCTCAATATAAAATACAACATCCGAAACTCTAAATTTAGACTGATGATATTAAAATAGAGATGTAAGAAATAATTGAAAGAGTGAAATTAGTTTGAAAATTAATGTTTTAGGACCGATATAAATAATTAACACTTCTTTTAAATTGACAATTTGAGCAATTCGAAGTTCGCGGTGTTTTTAAATTGCCAACAAATTTCCCTTCTCTTTCTCTTGTCTGGTCTATATCTGCTCTCTCACATGCTAAATTTCACTATTATCAATTCTAACTTCTCTAGTATCACTCAGAATTTAAGGCACAAATATAGATTAATTGAATTATGTCCTAGATTCATAATAACTTTGATTTCCACCTTTTGTGTATGTATAACTGTTAGTGAATAAATTAGTAAGAACGGAGAGGCTAGTTTTTTTAGAGGAAATGCACCCGTATTAACTTAGAGATATGTTTGGCAAACTACAGTGAAAATATATGTTACGTGAAAACCACCTTCTATGCATCTGGCCGAGATTATAATCTTGATCTGCCAGTTACAGGAAAAGTATAAAAATGAAAACTGCGTGCTTCCTAACCACTAAAAAAAAGAAAGGGAACTAAGCACAAAGAAAGATGTTTATCAAACTTTCATATGAATTTCATAGGTTTATTTTTCTCAGTAGGAGTGTTCTTCATGTCCTTCCTTATATGTGGAACACACGAAGCACACGTAAGTTAAGTAGCGATGACATCTTGTGTGACAGTTGACATATGATAAGTCAGATCCGTCAGGGAAGTCCTTGGAACGACAGCGAAGGGAAAGTACGAGACCAAAATATGTAGAATGAATTGTATTTTTTTAGACATGTTAGGATTTCTGGTTAATATTTTTATGTTGTATACATAGAGGTATGAAAAGGAGGAAGGCCAAAAAAAGTGGCTGAGGGTGTATAACGTCTTAATACATATATAGAGGTCCTTAGATCGATCTCAGCTCTCATGTGTAACTTTAACACAGTCCGATTCTGATAGAAAGACATCATTTTAATAGTTACAGAAGTTAATAAAATACATTTAATATATTTACACGTCAAGTTATGTGAATTACTGCTGTGGCTGTGTGGTAAATATAGAATAGTAAAATATACTAATAATAATGTAAATAATATCAATGTTAATCGCAAAATATGTGTTTGTATTCACTTAGAGATTTAGCCTACCATAATATTACTATGGTATAGTAAAAGCGACACAAAAATAGGACGCTGTAATTCAGTGTACACTCTGTTCAGAATTGTATTAATTGTTTATAACCACTCTCACAGGTGGTCGTATGATATAAAACAGTGTTTTTCAAATTGGGGTCTTTGGAGATCTGGTAGTCCACTGTAGTCTTTCAAGTGATCCGCAGGATCCAAATAAAATAAAAATGCATGAATTAGTATTGATCATATAGAGGCTTAGTAACAAATTTGAGATTCAAAAGACTAAATATTAAATATTCAAACTATGTTCTATTTTTTCCTCAGCAGACACAAGTCATATAGAAAATTAATTATGTACCAACCTTATGTAAACAAATCTGAACAACTATTTATGAAAAATTATGAGGCTTAGAGTGTTAAAATTAATCAAACAAATATTACTTAACTTAATTATATGATGTTGTTTGTAATTAATTTTATATTTTATTTGTTGTCTTTTATCCACAGTCTTAAAATGGAAAAATATAAAAATAACCTTTTCCTGTATAATTTACCAACCCCAACCTCCCAAGGTTTCGTTAGGCTTTCAATGGACTGTACGCAGAACTTCCATTTGGTTAAGCTTCAGCACATAAACTTTGATAAATACTGGTCTAAAGAGTCAACATCCGGGCTGGGTTTGGGAATAAACTTTAAACCATTTAGGTAAAACTGTCCTCAGTATACCCAACCATAAATTATACTTTAAACTTTCTGTGTTTGCCCCTCTTCCTCAGCGCAAACTCGGGTACACTTCCCCAAAACCTTTTCCACTCCATCCAAACCTCATTAGTGTAAATAGATAGATAGCCCTTTTGGATATTAAGGCGCAAAGCACGGAAATAAAATTCTGTTCCAGATCTTCCCTTTAAGCAAGTACTGGTCAATTTCCTGTTAAACAATCTACTAATATTTATTTTCTTGGATTAAAATTTGAACTAATAATTAACTCAAATACGAAACATTTGGTGATTTCTGCTATTTTACTCAATCTAGCTTTGGAAAAAAAAAATTTAAAGGAGGATGTTTTTACCAAACCAATACTTTATTAACTCTCCGAACAAACATTTACTGTGGGGTCAATATAATGATTTCCACTAGCAAAAAGAAAAAAAGAAAAAAAAAGGATGTTTTGGTGTGACTTTTATTTACAGATTATATATTTAAATAAGGCGTTTGATTAGTTTTTGCGGTACTCCACTCATTTGTTTACTGCAAACTTTACATTGGTCTTTCTCTCTACTTTACTTCCATTTCCAAGAAGAGAGACACAAAACCTTAGAAATGCTTAGGTACAAATTGGCCATTACCGTTTAAACATTATCTTGTTTACTCTTGCCATTGGTCTAGACTGGGATATGTTTTTATCCCTTATTATTACCATTAATATGTATGTATATCTGAATGTTTGGTTTTCAGAGGAGATAGAGGAAGGTGGTTGGGCAAGAAGGGTGGGCGGGGGTTAGGAAGGGAATCAGATGGCAAAGCTTCAAATTTGCCTGAAGGGTTAGTTTTTAACCCTATGTAATGTTTGTGGATATGCGTGAACTTATGGAAATTTGTAAAGGGCTGAAAGGGAGGTATGAAAAACGGGATGGCGGGGGTAAAGTGGGTGTAGCTGAGGGAAAAGAGGGTAGGGGCTGGTTTGTGAACTAAATATTCCCTTGCGATGAAGTCGAACGGAATCAGACAAATTTTCCGCAAACAAAAGTACCAACGTAGTTTGTAATACCTCCGGTAGATTTTCCCCATCGCTATAATCACTGTCTCTTTTTATTATTATTATTATTATTATTATTATATTCCTGACAGAGGTTTTCAAGTGAAAAAGCATCAAGTCAGCACAATTAGATTTTGTGCCTTCCTTAAGGGAGGAGGGGTGGAAGTATTTCACGCTCAATTAAATCGTGGTTTAATAGGACTAGGATGACCTTAGGATGTGGTTTTAGTTTAAACGCAAAGAGAGGGTGAAAGGGGGAGATTTCGGAAGAGCATCTGATGTTTAACCAGAGTTTACAACTGGATGAAGGTCTAACCATGAAATTGGGGGAATTTGCTTTATTTATATATATATACATTTACAGGTCAAAGAGGGTAACGAAACTGGTAGTTTCTACTAAAGATGTTTTTTTTTAAATTAAAGCAAAACTATTTCTGCATTCATTGTGTACTTAAATTATTATGGTGTATACACTCTAATGATAATCCATGGAAAATAACGTTAGTATTTTTATCTTTAGACGGTAGTCTACTTTGTGAGACTTTACCAGCTTCAGTAGTTGCGTGGTCTAAGGCATCATTCTCACAATAAAACAGACTGCAAAAAACGGGAAGATCAGGGTTAAAGTTCCGGTTGAGTTTAAGGAGCATGGTTTTTCCTAAATGATTTTTCACTCTCCCTTCAAGTAAGTGCAGGTAGACTTTCTAAAGATCAGCCTTCCTAATCCCTAACACATTAGCACAAATAGTGTAAATGAGTACTATTTACATAAATTTATATATTTGTTTTTCCGAAAAAGTTCATTTTAAAATAATGTTTAAAAAAAATACAATAATTTTGTTAGAAATTTATATCTGAGGTCTATTTTATATGACAAATAATAATTTATGTTTATATTTATCAAATAAATTAATTTAAGTTTATTCATGGCAAATCTTTAGAAAATAGCTTTTAATATTTAGTTCAAAATAGGTATCAGGGAATAATTATTATTGTATTACATGATATATAAATACATATATCATTTAAAATAAATTCAGAGTAGTGTAAATCTAAAAAAAATTGAAAATTCGAAACTTTTTAAAAATGATTTAACAGTTTTTTTTTAAATTGATAAATAAAGACTAATTAAGGCTTATTGTAGTCATTGTATAATATATCTTAGTAATAAGTTTGAGAAACGTGTAAAAATTATGAGAATGGATATATTCACATCTCAAATAACTGTATTTTACTCTCTGTTAAACTTGTGAGGCAGATATCTTATCTTGTTCGTTGGTTGCGTTCTCTTTGGATGCAATCTTGCGCGAGTATTTGTTTGCACAAGAGCGCGCAAGCAGCTTGCACTTGCACGAAGTGACCACACTTGAGTGTAGCTAGATGCAAGTAACCACTTCTAGTCGAGTTGTCACAATGGAGTAATCGGACGAAAAACAGTAATTTGTGATGGAAAATGATCTTTTGAAACATTTAGGGGTGGATTTGGAACCATTAAGGGGAAGGGTGAGCTATTATTTAAAGGATAGGGAGGAAAATGGAGGATAAAGCCGTATTTTCTCAGATATACTTGAGTATCCAGCATCCCAAATCGCCTTTCTTTATTCAACGCATGTTAATAGCATTTAAATTTCCATCGTGAACACACACAAAAGAGAACATAACTATACACCTCTTAAGAAGACAAGGAACAACACAAACTCTCGGACACATCGGACAGACGTCATAAAACGTACAAGCCTTCACCAAGAAAAAATTATTTTATCCGCGGGGGCATAGGTATGCACCAACTTGTGCAAGCTTGCGCATCTAAGTGTCACTCAGTGTGAACGACCACGGCGCGTCACCACTTGCTTGGGCCGATCCAAGGGCGTATGAAGCTCATTTTTCTTAGGAAGGGGAATGGGGGAGGGTAGTTTGGGTTGCCAATTCTAGGGGTTTCCGGACCTTCCTGACTCAGCTTTTTGTTTCAAACCTTTCATAGCTAGCAAATAATGTTTTTAATAAGTGGATATGTTGAGATAATTTATGGGGAAAGGTAGTGAACCTACGGTTGCGGTCCCTTTGGATGCACGCTTGCGCAAGTATTAGGTTGCGCAAGCAGCTTGCGCGTGTACGAAGTGGTCACATTGGTTGCAATCAGGTGCAAGTAATCACTTTCAGCGAGCTGTCAAGATGAAGTCATCAGACGAAGAAGAATTTGTAATGGATTATGTTGTGTTGAAATTTTTAATTGTGGATGAAGAGCCATTTAGGGAAGAATTGGTTAACGATTATTTTAATGATAGGAAGGAAAATGGAGAACATAGTGAGTTCTAAAAACTGAAATTCAGTGTATGCCGGCTAATGTAGACGTGATTCTGAAATGTGTGTGTTTGTTGCATAGCATTGTTATTGATAGCGAAGGCAGTGCAGAAGTGGATGGTTATGTTGCACAAAACCAAACACAGCTCCTTCGAGACTACCGGCCAAATTATGACTTGCGTAGATACAATAGAGCTACCGAAAAGTCAATTAAAATCAGAGATGCTTTTAAACACTACTTCAATACCAAATAACCCAAACATTGTTCAAACTTTCACAGGGTAACTAATAATAATGAAGCATAACTATCCAGTAGGTAATTATATTATTTTATGATTTTTGTGATAGTTAACACAATAATAATTAGGTTGAAATAAAGTTTTTTCACCACTTTTCAATTTCTATCATTACTTACTTAGAATATCCTTTATGGTTACTATCTCCGCCCACAGTTTCTTTATAATGTCTCTGTTGCTATGGTTCTTAGAAGAGGCATCCCATCTTGCTTCAACCCTTGCTATTAGCATATCCATTTCCATCGTAAACACAAATACAAACACACAAGGACCAAACTATCACCTCTTGAAAACACAAGGGAAATAAAATAACTCTCACGTCGATACAGCAAGCGTGCATCAAGAAACCAATTTATTTGATCCGCGGTTGAACGTGCACAAGCTTGTAGAAGCTTGCGCATCCAGTTCGCACTCAGTGTGACCAGCTGTTTACTTGCGCAAGCTTGCATCCAAAGTGGCCGCAACCTAAGATACAAAACCCACTTCTAGCAGTTGTTATGTTATTTAAGAAACCATCTATTTAAGCAACACGTAGGTTTTAAACTTGTCCGGGAACCTTCTTAACAGATTAACTGCCAAAGTCGAGGACTTAGTGTAAAAAAGTACCATATTCAGACATTTATTTTATTATAAAAATACCCTACAATATTATATTTAAAATCGATAAAAGCAAACAACAAAAACAACCAAATCTCCTCTTGGTGTATTAATTAAAATATAGACGTGTGTTTTGGCTGACTTGTTTGATTTACATCCGTTGGAAAAAAATTTTGCCGTATTTGTGACATAGTTTAAGAAATGCTCTTACTAAGTCACTGTTTTATATCCTTATATTTCTGCCTTGCCTCAGGGTGCCTACAGAGAAACGGAAGAGGGGTGTACAGGGGGTTAAAAAGCTACATAGGTTTAATTAATTGGTTGGAAGATACAGCATTTTTCCTACCCTCTTCTCTTTGTTGATGAAAAACCCCTTGTGATGTCTCCTTTCAGCCAAGGAAATTAAATAACTAAGATGTTGTAAAAGATTAACGTATAGTAGAGAACAGAACTACTTTTTTAGGCCAAATCCGTGACTAAGTGGTATGGGAGACTATTTAAAACTCTAGAAGATTCCTTTCAATGCCAGATGACTAGTTAAATAAATGTATATCCGTGTATTAATCTGATTGAATTCATAATCATTACAATTCCTATCACTAAAGTTGTGTGCTTATGTTTTATATTGTTGTCCTTGATTAGGTTATATTATTGGTCATGTAATGATATGTACCTGTATTTATAGATATCGAAACAAATACTACAAATTAAACTACAATTACGTGTTTTTTAACTAAGCTGCACTTTAAAGATAAAGGAAAAAATTGATCATCTTTGATAGATACATTTTAGAAATGACTTTCCTATAAAAGTTATTTTAAAATACTGTAGTAACTTACTAATTTCTAATAAAATATATTAGATTATTGATTACATTTCACAAATTAATTTTTGCATAACTAAGTAAAATTAAGGGTATATTCTTTTTTTTTTTTTTTGCTCTAAGGTTGAAAATGTGGGTACATATTTTTACATTATCTCAACACTTCGTAGAGAAAGTATTGTGCTTGTCAAACCAATAAAACTCGATAGTTTGATAAATGTTGACGTTTCATGACACTATGAAACAAAAAAAGTTGTTTTCGCAAAGCTGTCTGTCTGTCTTGTACCTCGAGCTAGAGCCAAAACTACTTTACCGATTGGGTTAAAACTTGGTATCGGGGTTTTTAATAATATTTCTCTGAGGTGTTTTTGTAATAGGATAGCTAACCCTAATTTTAAGGGTAGTTTACTGAAGGACAAAAAGATAATAAAAAAAATCAATTTTCTCAAAACGCGCTCTAATGATTTTGATTAAAGTTTATATTTATACACTGTTTATCACTATAAACAAATTTTCAACTCTTATTTTCTCATGAACATGACTTCGAGGATGTTTTACATGAGGGAGATTTTCCAATTTTCATCATTTCTCCGCAACTATGTGAGATAATAAATAGCTTATCTCAGTAAAGTTGTATTACTATTAAAGATAACAATCTTTTATTTGAAATATATTTTTACAAAACCAATAATTTCTGCGCTATAAGCAAATATATACTTTTAATTCTGATCTTTGAATATAAAGTAGATTATTATACTCTTTGGTGGACAGGGACGTTTCTCTTTTTTCAATTTTTCTGTAAAAGTGTTTTTAGTTCCTAATGCCACAGAGTAAGTAGCAGTGTATTGTATTATTTCATTTATGATCTTTGGTGTAATATTTCTACAAAAATGTATAGACATAATATTTTATTTCACAAATCTTACGAGTTAGTAAATGTTTCTTTTAAGATAAAAGCCGGAGAAAGTTTGTGCGGTGCACCTTACGATTGATTGTATATAACTCATCATTAATTAGTTACAAAAACCTTTAAGCTCATTCCTCAGAGTAAAGAGCTGTTGATATTTTTTTAAATTCAATTATGGTCAATGAACTTACTGTGTTTAAAATAAAGTGGTGATAGTAAAACAAATATTCTATGTAGCTAAAATTTTAGAAATAGGTTTCCAAAGTAAGGCTATATTAAATATTATACCAATAAAATAAAGTTTTTGTTTTTATGTTTGTGTGTCAATTGACGCTAAAGTTCTCAAATAAAAAACGTAAAAAGCTTAAGCTTGGAATACGTATTTATAGGAACCTGAGGGTGTACACTTTGATTTATTAAAACAAAAATGTTACAACTACGGTAACGTTTGGAGAAAGAGACAATTTTCAGAAGAAGGGCTTTTATAAAATACCTTTTTTTTTGCTGATAAACATTGATATTATTTTACTATATGCCTACTATCAATGTTTTTATATTTGTTGATAATTTAATCTTTATTTACTGCTGTATATCACATAGCTTGACGTATGAATACGGGAAAGAAAATGTGGTAGCCTTTATAGCTGTAAAACAAGACCTTTTTTATATTAAAACTATACTTTAAAAAACCAAAAAACACAGAAAGCTGAGGTATGTACTTTAGAGAAACTGGGGGAGGAGGAAATTGAATATAAAAAGATAATTTCAAGCATACGTCTATTAATAAGGTAGGAAATCTCCCCTATTATCCATCCAACCCATCGGGATCTTACTTTCGCCTCACGGTCATAGTCAAACGCACCAGCAATGAGCCAACTTATTCATTTGATCTAATTAATGTTCTTAAAAGGGTTTACTAACCATACTAAGCTTAATCTCACCTATTTGACCTATTATAAACTAACTGGGACACCACTACTAATAGCACTGCTTTTTTAATGTCAATTTTATTCTGAGATATTTGGTTTTCACAAAATCCTGGTAAAAATTAGGTTAATGGACATGGATTTATAATAATCTCCGAACTACTCTCAAACAACCTGCAGCATATGTATACTAATATGTGAAACGACCGGAATCCCACTAGAAATATCGCAATGTTAGATAATTTGGCTTTGAATAACGATTGAATGAAACCTTGTCATCCTTATTCTTTAATCGTAAATATGGCATACGTACAACACAAACGGATACTAAGATAGGGTGAAAATATATACTACACTGATCCTAAGAATGGTCAAGTCCTGTGTTTTGGAAGAAATATAATAAAGATAATCGTTGTAAGCTAAATGCTACACAGATTATGAACATGGTCAAGTCTGATGTTTTAGAAGAAATATAACGCAGACCATTGATTACATCTAAGTGCTACACTGATCATGAGCATGGTCAAGTCATGTATTTAGGAAAAAATATAATAAAGATCATCGTCTGAAGCTTAATGCTACAAAGATCATGAATATGTTCAAGTCCTGTGTTTTAGAAAAAATGGTAGGCAAACCATTGTTTGAAGCTAAGTTGCTACAATAATCATGAGCATGGTCAAGCCCTGTGTTTTAGAAGATATAGTAGGCAGACCATTGATTGAAGCTAAGTTGCTACAAAGATCATGAGCATTGTCAAGTCTGGTATTTTAGAAGAAATGTCAGGCAGACCATTGATTGAAGCTAAGGGGTACAACGATCATGAGCATGGTCAAGTCCGGTGTTTTAGAGGAAATGATGGGCTGATTATCACCAGACGCAAATACTACAGCGATATTGAGAATCACAATGTCCTGTCTTTTAGAGAAAAGAGTGTGTAGATCATCGCTTGAAGCTAAATATTACAACGATCTTGAACATGGTCAAGTCCTGTGTCCTAGAAGAAATGGTAGGACGAAGAATATGAAAAGTAGAGGAAGAGAGACATTCCCTCAAAGTACATGGAAACCTAAAAACAAACATTGTGAAATAAAAATGGGGTGAGTGGAAGAGGATAGAAAGCCCAAACTCTGACACACTGCGTTTTTCTTCTTCACTTGGCTTCACTTGCGAAAAGGAGAAAATTCTTTGATCTTTAAAACGTCTGGTTTAATTAAAACTTTCCGTCTATTCCTTTTTTACCTCCTCCCTTATGCCACCCCCTACCCCATCTCTCTTTTCCCGCTCTTAACATTTTCCTCGTCACATCCCCATAAGGGTAGGGGTGAGAGGAGTTATCTCCCCACCCTCTTATATCCATAGCACTGTTGTAGGCTGGGGGTTAGAAGGGATAAGGTCAGGTCATAGGGTTCTTGTGATATATTGTACAAGAAAGGGGGAAGGGGGAGTTTGAGTCGGAAACACACATTCAGTTGTGTCATCTGTGTATACCGCTTGAATGCTAATTTGGAATGTGGGGAAATGAAAATGTTTACTTATAATCTTCGAGTGAGGAGGCTAGCAAAAAAAAACAAGTAGCCGACAAATTAAAATGAGAAGAGTAAGTTGGTATGGGTTGAGTAATAGGTGAGATGAAAAGAAACGATCATAATACTATACTCCAACTCATGTTATCATGTTTTATATGAGATATATTTTTTTATATCCTGATGCAAGCTTATGGTCATTCGACTATCAAAATTTTATTGCAAAATTTTAACAAGTGTAACAATCTATAGATATGTAGTAATTCAATAATTTCATATCATTACAAATCACGTGTTATAAGGGGTCAAACTTGCTATTTTACGATTTTGTTAAGGTAAAATATGTATTGCTGGGTCTGAAATTTAGTATCACTTGACATTAATATGAGGTGTACAAAATTAAATATTTATAAATTAATAATATTAATAATAATGTTAACATTGTAAATATTTTAATGATATATTAATGTGTATATTTTACATATATATCAATATTAATAATAATGATATTACAAAGAGTAATATTAGTATTACAAATATTTCAATTTGTACTTCTCATA
Source organism: Timema douglasi (assembly GCA_901482245.1). NCBI lineage: Eukaryota > Metazoa > Arthropoda > Insecta > Phasmatodea > Timematidae > Timema > Timema douglasi. Next base: position 31,424 of record CABEEJ010001991.1, read on the forward strand.
TGCATGTCTATCTATATATTTCAGTCCCAAATTTAACCCTAACAAAAGCGTAAAATAACAATTTTGACCCATTATAACTTGGGAACGGTCAAGATTCGAAATCATTGAACCACATTAAATAGCTTATAATTATACACGTACTAAAAGTGTGAAATAAAATGTTGATGTTCGAAAGACCATAAAGCGTGGTTGGTTCTTTGTTCTTTATGTTAATAACTGTACCATATTTATTTAAATCTAAATTTAAATTGATTAATTTCTAGAAGAACAAGGGCGGCTCGTGTATAATCACTGAAGAACTGCAGCAACTCCTATTTCCACTTGATATTATCGATAACATTTAATATAATGAGTTCTTTTTTCTTTAATTCTTTCTTTATTTTTGTAGTATAATATATATTCCTTAAGCTTAATATCAGAACTTCAGTAGCCATCCCCCAGTTTATGAAAAATATACAAAAATCTTTGTACAGAATTGTGCGCTTCACAGTGCCAGCGATGTGGTATTTGACTGTTGTGCGCATGCACACATAGGAGCGGAGTGGGGAGGAATACGGGACTGACAGGTAGAGAGAGCACTGTTGCTCTCGCAGTGCCGGCTTTGGCGTGATGGTGGAAGGAAGTTTTTTTCTACTCAGCGTGTGTTGTGCTTAAAGACCGTGTACCATATTCTTGAATTTGATAAAGTGTAGAAGAGTGTAGAATTAGATTATTATACTGATTCAAGCTATTCTATTTGATTAATTTTTTTTTTCGGTTCTTTTATTTAACAGAAAACTTTAACCATGGCCTTGCATCCCCAAGAAATAAGTTCTGTGACTGTAAGTGAACTTCAACAGCTTAAGTTTTTCCAATTATCTCTCCATGAGAAAGTTACAGTTAAGAAAAGAGGTCGTTCAACACCTGATATTCTATTATCTCAGACAGGCAAAAGCAACAACAAGAAATATATTCGTATTTTTAATTCTGAATGGTACCAACGGAAAAGTTGACTTTGCGACTGTCATATAGAGATCAAGGAGAAAATTAATGATCTTTTTGCGCAAATTAAAAAAGAAGAATAGATTTCATTTTTAAATGAATAGATCAATCTTGAACTGTACCAATTTAAGTTAGATTAAGTAAAAAATGTTTGGTTGTTTTTGTTAAGATTTTATTAATTTCCTCAATAAATTTTCTTTTTATACATGTTTCTTTCCTTTTACACAAATTTAAAACAAAGACTAAACATTTTCTGGAACAGCACCCCCACTAATTTTAGCTACGAGCCGCCACTGGAGAAGAAGCACACTATTTTCACAAACAACCTACTTATCGTGTTTATATTCAAGCGCAGATCACTGGTCACGTGGTCTAAGGTGTAACTCACGAAATGGGCTGGATTGTTAACGACAGGGAGGTTGAAATTCGAATTCCGGGCGGGTGTATTGGTGGGAGTTGTCCACTCTCCGCACAAGTTAGTGTACGTTTTCCTCAGAATTCTATCCTTCTTATCTCTTCCCCCTAGTCCAAATATACCGAATTCTGAGAGCTTATGATGGTAAATAAACGGGATAAGAAATAATTTCTTACTTTTAGACGTGGGTATATTCTGAAAATCAACCGTTTTACCAACTATTGATAGTAATACAATTAAAAATTAAAGCCATTTTATTATATTTATTTATAACTGACACTACGAGTAGTAACTTTAACGTTCTCTTCTAATGGAATTTGATTATGCATGTCTCATAAACATTATTCAACTATGTTTAAAAACATGCATGCTGTGAGCCAAAGCGTGTGTCAACATTAAGAGGTCATGTTTATGCAGACTTCAAAGCAAACATATCCGCCCACATAATAAAAAGAGAACAAAATTATTAAACCTCGTAATACAGACCGCACCATGATGGACGAAATGCTATAAATATAATATATGGATATTATGTTGTAATTTTTTTATATATATTTATAATAATAATTAGGATGTGTAATGTATTTTATAGGAAATACGGGGCAATATTTAAAAATGTGAAATATTAAAAATTCTATCTATTTATTAACTTTAAGTCCAGCGACGTCATTAAAAATAGTACATAAAATAGATGATAAAAGAATTGTGGGCTAGCTCATATTGAAAACGAATAAAATACTTTGGGTTCAAAACCAACATCAATATCTAATAACAAAAAATTACTATTTCGGAGCAAAACTAAAGAAAAAATATATTTTATATAAAATCGAACACAAGATTCTCTCAGGACCTCTGGGTCATGTTGGGAAAACATATACCTTTACTGTAACTACAGAAGCCCCATGACTTCTTTGGTGCTGACTGACGGCTTTGAAAAGTTACCAGACCAAATTATGTATCCCTACGCCGAACCAGATGATCTGCAAAAACATGTGTTTATCAGCTGTCACTTCTGACAGTCAACATTTAGGTATATACCTAAGAGTTGACTATCAGAAGTCAGCTGTGAGCTGTCAGTCAGCACCAAAGAAGTCGTGGGGCTAATGTAGTCACCAATGGACTCACCTTCCGTACAACAATACCGGCCCCCATGGTCAGCATCTCTGGGAACTGCTTGCAGACGAGATATCGCTAAATATGTGTTTTTTATAAGAATAATAACAAGGTGGATTACATTGAATGATGGTGATAATAATATAAATAAAATACTTAGCCGATTTGGATTTGAAAAAATAAATAAGTTTAGTTTTACTTTAATAAATAATTATCAATCCAAAATTTTACCCGCCTAACAGACATCTGCTAAATTATAAAGCTAAAATACAATTCATAATTCAAATAACAATGGTAATTTGAGGCATTAATAAAAAAATCTTAAGTTCAAACTTTGTGGATTATTATTAAAATAATTATAAAAATATTATAATTTCTTGTGACACTCTAATTAATAGATGTCCTTTATGAGATTAATAGTTAAAATAAAGGTGCAATAGAACATAAGACTTTGCAGTCGTGTCGAAGAAATGACTCTGGCCAAAAGATTATATCCAGAGTCATTGTTAAAAAAATGTTAACTTGAGAATAAAAAAAATATATATAGTTATTACTTTAGAATAAACTATTACGAAGTCTTTAAATTGAATTGAAAAAGGTTCATAAGAATATAGCGTCTGCGTAGTGAGGTCGAAACTGTGTATAGATAAAACTTAAAAACAAAAATTGTTGATATCACCTCAAAAGATTTTCTGGGAGGTCGTCGATGAAACTGTGAGTTGGTCCAAAACGCATAAAAAGTCCAAGAATCGACATTGCAGAGGTCGTCTACCAGTGGTCTAAAGTTGTCGTTGCGTCTATGGTATTAATTTGATGAAAACTTGAAATATATATTTTTTAATACTGTAAAATTTCAGTTTTTGATGCACTCAAAATAATGTGTGTCATCTTCTCTTTAGCTCCAAGACGCCAGCCCTGCTTCTTTCTTCCAATTCCCGCCTCTCGGCATTTCTCGTAGAGGCCCCAAATATCTCACAGATTTAAGTTCTAAATTTGAAATATGTGTCTATAAATATGGGAAATTATGGTATAAACAAGGAATATCTGAGGGGAAAGAATTAATAATTAAGAAACTTGATAAAATTTGAATCTTTAACTAAATGGATGCAGATTCTGATATCTGACAGTTTGACATAATGGTATTTGTTTATAAACAAACTCAATATCTTCTTTTTTTCCCCCGCGGGCCTTTTAAAATTAAAATGTACGAGATTGGATGACGTTTCTGTGTCGTCACCTTCACCCGCCTTTCCCCTCTGTATCAGACCATTTCTTTCTTCCATGTGTAGCGCGGCCATTATGATTCTCGTGGAATCTCGTAGAAGACGTTAAAAATAAAATTACACTTGACAAGTATTGTTTTAAAATGTGGACGGAAAATTGAGACAAAAACCCGGAAATAAGTATATTTCTTGTTCTAATAAAAGTATTGTTATTATTACTATCTGATGTTTCCTTCGACGCAATTCAATGTCCGTTGAGAACAATAAGTTTAAAAATTAATATAACAAGATTTAATTAAATGTAGTTTGACATCTGTCCGTATGGCGTGCAAGACACGTCAAAATAAATACACACTTAAGAGTAAATTAAAACTAAATAAAGTATAAATTGACAGAATTAAAATGCTTTCAATATTCGTCCTAAAATTCGAAATTTATAAGTACACATTATTTAAATATAAAAGAAAGGTTACAATTGATTGAACTAAAAGAAAAAAATAATTGTGCGGTACAAAAGGGAAATTAGGCAAGAAAGTATAAAGACCACTTCAAATAACCATAAGAGACTGAATATTTTAAAATTGAGAAAATAGTGAAGTAGTGGTGTGTAAGGTTAAGTAAAAAGAAAAAAAAACTTTTCGATGAGACTTCACTTAAAACAAGTGTTGGATATTTACAAGTTAGAAAGAGTGCTAGTACAGGAGTGTTTCAAAACTACCAAAACTAAAACTAATAAATTATTTATTACTTTTCAATATGGTAGAAGATTGATATCGGTTAAGCGGGTATAATAACATTCCCAAACAATCATTATGATATGATCTTTAAGTTTTAAAATTAAAAAATAGTAAATGAGAAAGAAGCGGGTTCCCTTGAATATTACTTAAACTTATTAAAAAACACTTATTGATGTGACTTGAAATAAAAGTTTAACATGTGGTCAATAAAGTTTCCGAAATGCCGAATGACATATGCACATATCAAATTTCAATATTGAAGCCCGTGAAATGGAAGAGCTCAAAATTAATACAACTAACCTACTTTACAGTGTAGTTTAAATTTAAAATTCGGTAAGCACGTAAAATATAAAACATAAATAATGAACGAATTAATCTTAAATTTCAAAATGGAAATGTGGGAACTACAAATTTGTGGTTTTGGGGGGAATGGAGGCTATTAGCTTAAAATAATTCCAAAATTATTATAAAATAATCTTTTCGGCATTAACAAAGATTTAAATTCTCCATGTTTTAAAAGGACAACTCCACAATATTACGAAAGCTGGAAAGTTTGTAATTTATAAAAAGAGGGCACGAAATAGTTAATAGGAATAAAAAAGAGAACTTTTTGATATGGAAGAGAATGTTAATTTTGATTAGGTAGACAAAACAAATCTAAAAATAAACGAATTCAAAAAATGGGTATAATCATAAATCGGATCCACTAGCGTTGCAATAACAAAAGTAAATTCGAAGGGTAGATTAGCGCTTATCTAGTAGTTACATCACAATTCAAAAAAACAAATTATGACAACATGCAGTAGCCCGGTGAAGCGTAATGAACCACGTTTTTAAATCAAGATATTTCTGTAACAAAGTATATTATTTATTTAAGCTCTTTAATTAACTGTGATGCTCCTTTTTCCAAAATGTTTTTATAAACATATCTATTAGATTACTCAGCTTATTTTATGAATTTCTCAGGTAAATATTGCATTGTTAATTTACTGTGTTTATTTGTATACTCATAGTAAGTAATATTTTGTATCATATGATATAATCTATGAGTTATCATGAACATAGAGAACATAAAGACGCATCCAAGAAAATGCACCAATGCTCTTCTGGAAAAGGATTGGAAACGACATTAGAAAAATACTAATCTTAAGTTTATTCGTTTGATTTCAAGCCACAGCCTTCTGGGTCAAAATACCAAATATATGACCAAACCTAATGTTGAGTAAAGATATAACATAATTTTTAAAATGCTCTTTAAAATAATACCTAATAATCTTAAAAACTTTTCTAGGATAATTTGATTTTCTAGCCTTAATTTTGTTTAGGCTAGACCTACCTTAATCGGTACATAACCAACCAATTGAATATGTGATAACCAAACTTATGAAATAAACATAGCTTTTATTTAGAACAGTAACGACACCAAGTCGCTTATTCCATATCTGTGAAATTAGAAACGCCAACTTCAGCAATTATGTATTCTAGGGCTATACCGGGTATCGAACCTGATATCCTTTAATTTAAAAGGCCGACACGCTATCTAATAAACTAAGCTGTCTGACTTTTATATAGTGAATGCCCGCCCTCCTTCCTCGCAAATGTGGGTAGATTTACTTTAAAATGCTTCCTTTATTATCCCAACACAATAAGAGTAATGACCATGTATGCATATAGCTTGAACGGGTAGTAGGACGGGATGAGGTGAAAAAAATGCTCAAAGATAAATTTTACAGTTTTTAGAAATGCTATAGATTTTATCCAACTAGATAATACGTACATTTTGTTTACGACGTAAGGTAACAAAATATTATTGCATTATTCCACTATGTATTATTATTATTACTATTATCACTGCATTTTACTAAACGTTTGGGTTGTACACATTTACGCTAATGTATAATGGTAGGGTGATTGTGAGATGAAATTGATGGCTTACAGTCTAACGTAGGATTCGAACCACGGTGGAGGCCTGGCACTCCACACATTCACAAGTTGTGATCAATACACGTCTTATCAGAGGTGAAGAAAGGGTTTGGCAATCAGATAAATCTGTGCTGGGACCGAGGATTGAACCCCGGACCCCAGCACAAAAGTACGAAACCTTCCCTAGACCGCCAGGTATTCCACTATGTTATAGTTTATAAGATAGGGTCTTAGGGCAATCGGTCAAGGTAAGAATGTTACCTCTCAGTATAAGCGTAGTGATCAATCCCATTTTATAAATAGCAAAAAAAAAATTCCTACCAACATTAATAACTGGCTTTAAAATCTTTCTGGTATTATTTTATAGATATTATATTATATCAAAGTTTAAAGCTTCAGATAAATTTATGACTTATGAAAAAGTGAAAGTAAGCCAAGTAGCTTTTTTATTATATGTCAGATAAGGTTCTACCTATAATAGTTAGATATAAGATTTATCGGAATTTTTAATACGGCCCTCAAAATGCTAAATATTATTTTTAACATACCCTAAATAAAATGGTTGTCTCATTCTAAAAATAGATAATCGAAAATTCCGTACATTACCGGCTTGGTCTGATTTTTAAATTTATACATTCTATCTATTAAATGAAAAAATACAAATTATTACGTCTACATTTGTATTATTTTTTAGTACTCTTTAGATAATGCATATCGAGTTGATCAAGCTGTTCGTGCAATTCGATATGTAGTTTACAAAAATGAAAACTTCCTCACAATACTAACAATTAGGTACATTTTTAACTACTCATTCAAAAATAGATCATATTATTGTTGTTTTGAAAATATTTACCCGCATAACGTAAGATTGTTTTAATAAGACGTACTGTTTCATCCAAAATACCTTCGAGAACAAAACATCAAAAATTGATAAAGGCTATCGCGAGTAAACGATTAGAATAAACAACAACAATAAAAAATATAGATTAGTCACAAGAGAAACGAACACTTTCATCAAATTACTTAGATGATTTCACACACAAACATACACATAAAAGTTGAAAATATGTAACAAAAACCTATAAAGATATATGACAAAAAAGAATAGAAATATCTTGACATAAATAAAGTCTTTGATTCTATTTCTAGCTAGAAAACTAAAAAGACTTTGTGAATGTGATATGAAAGAAAGAATTAAAAAAATGTTTAGAAAACATATTTTTATTTTATTGTTGTTTTTTTACTGGTCGTTAAATTTAAGAGTTTTTGCTTTTTATTATTTCTTTATTATTTGTAATATTAATATAACGGTTTCCTATAACATAACTCTATATGTTTTTGGTTCGTGCGTGCTGACAAACTGGGCTAGCTTTGTCTGGCTGTATTAAGTTCTTTGGCTGCCATAATTCTCCAGACAGGCGGGGGAATGTGTGACAATATTTTAGTTTACTTCTTGACGCTTTGCTACCTAGTCGAGTGAAAACGATAGGGCGTTTAGTGAGGTAAATATTGCATTGGTTTTGTTTTCATATCTAACGTAAATTTTTTTAAACACAGATTTTTATTTGCTTCCACCTAGCATTTCATTTAAATAAGAACAGGTGAAGTTAATTTTATTTTAGGCTATGATGTGCTTGGAGGTATTCTAAAATATATTGTTGTAATAATTTCTTTGTTGCTTGCCTTAATATCGGCCCACAGTTAAAAATAGTTAGATTGTGTTGCACATATTTTTGAATATTATTAACTCTCATTAATTAAAAGTATTTTAGACACAACTGTCACCATTCAACCAACAAACACTTCTATTGAAACGATATTTAACTAAGGGGCCTAGATAATATGTTAGGGAATTATATTTTATAATTGATAAGGTTTGATTTGTTATGGTTGGTATGGTGTAGTTAACTTATGATAACATATTGATAGAACACAAAATACACTTTTTATACATAAGGAATGATTCATTAAATTAGTTTTAGAAAAGTATTAAAAAAAATTAAACTTTAATCTTATCTATATACTATAATGTTTCAATATTATATATATATTTTCAGAATCCTTTTACAGCCATTCACACATTAATACTAACATTTATAGTTATATAATTTAAAACTATACAGAAATTAACTACTACAATGTGTTGGAGTGATATTCTGTCCATATAATTATTAATAATTGGTTTCTGTGAATGGCTTGATTTTGTTTATTGTAAATAACTCAAGAACATTTTAATTTATATTATTTTATTTTTTTATCACATTATTTATCGACTGATTATAAAGAGCAGAGAGGAGGAATGTTTTAAGGAAATCTACCCACACCAGTTTTGACAACATCAACTAGGCTTGTAGAAACTAACTTTAATCATAGCCATTTAAACTTCAAATTTTATTGCTTTATTAAAATTTTAATTTTTATTAGGCTATAGGTGTTTTAAACCCTAAATGAGTTTTAAAGATTAACTTTTTTATATAAATTACGATATGCCTGGTATTTTAATAACATTGTTGAAAGTAATAATGATATAAAATCTTCGGAATCATCCACTAAATAAATGATTCATTCTTGTATAAAAAATAACAAAACTATATATTACTATGTTTTGCTATGAAAATAATTTAAATTTTACCATCAACGTTTTTCATTTTGAACTTTAAACAATGTATTTAATGAATGTCTAACTCTAGAACGGTGAAATCCTTATATTTACTGTACTGTAATTAATTACAATTTAACAACCTAAGACTATATTTGAAGCAGGGAACTTTGGTTTGTGCTCAGTGTTTTTAGATTAGAAACTACCTTCACCGGTAACCACGTGGTCTAAGACGATAAACTCTTATCCCACAAGGTCATTTAACGGAGATCTCAGGGCTCGAATATCTCTGGGTAGGCCTATATTGATGGAGGGGGTTTCACACAAGATTTACCACTGTGGTGTTTTCCATCATCTCTACAAGCAAGTGTACGTAGTACACCTCGTCTAAATTCTAGCCTTCCTCACCTTCTAAGTCACAACCTCATTAGAGCCCCTTCACAAGGGGTTCTTTAAAAATACAGTAAATACATTATAGAGTACATGGAAACTTTCACATTGGACGCAACACGGTTTCTGTATCTCCTCACTGACACAGAAATTGGGTTTGAAAACACCTACAGAAGGATGAGAGTTTTCATATGCGACACAGTTTGTGGCGATTCACTAAAATCAAGATAACTACTTATAACTTTTAACTGGATAACGTAATATTATGTTCAGTAAGAACCAGACTAGCACTTTTCGACCTTTTTAATATTAAGTAGGCCCACTGACTAAATATTCCAATAATACAGTCATTTTGAAATAATGAAAATATTCTTGAATGTTTGCATTCAATGACTTTTTTGCAATGTATGTATCTCAATAACGTTTACGAGACGTATTCAATTTTTTATAATAAATACAACTTAGTTAAGGGGAAAAAGAGTCAATTAAAAGTTATGCAATATGCATGGTAACCCATAAAAGATAAAAATTAAAAATATAAACAATGAAACTTTGTTAATTAACCTATTATTAAATCAATACAAAATTACTTCAGCAAGTTTATGCTATCATTTAATATATTTAAAAATTCTCTAATATATGTAAATGATAAGTTGATATATTGTTTCCCTTATTTGTAGTTTTCTCACTCTTTTGTCCGTTTAATTATGTATCTGGCGTTGTTTTAAAAAAAATTGCCCTTTTTAATCATTCCTATCTTTTATAAGTATTTTTAGGTCAATTAAACAAATTAAGAAACTTAAATACATAATCATTAATTTTCAAAAGTAGAGTGTATAAACAGATCCCTTAATCAATCTCAAGCTATTAATTAATTTCTCAATTCCATATTTAATCTTTTAATGTAACAATGACCAGATCGTCGCATCATATTATACACCCATCATATCACTGGAGTCACAAAGTGGCTTGCCTTTGGCTTTTGTATAGCCTCTCGTGTGAAAGGGTGACGTCATGTGGCACAAAAATAAATGTTTAGAGAAATTACTACTGTGAAATAGCCTTAGTTTATTTATATATAAAATTGACGTAAACATCGAAAATGTGTTCTGTATTATTAAAATTGAACTTTTATTTTAAAGTTAAAACATCTAGGATCAAAATATTTACTTACGGTATATTTATTATAAATGAAGGTTTTGTTCTCATATTTACAAAATAATTAGTGTCTGAAAAGGTTTTGTAATACGAAAATAATGTGGCAATATAACTCAAAATATTAGAATAAAATGAAATAATCAAATTTAAAAATTGAAATAGCATCTTATAATTTAAATAAAATAAAACTATCAAAACCGAACCTTTTGTTCGGGTCATATGCTAATTCAGTTTTGAAATATAGTTTAAGGAAAGTTTTGAACTATTATTTAAATCAATTATGATGAATTAAATTTCGAAGTATCTGTAAAATCAAAATATAAATTAATCTCGGTACGTTGATGCTCCCACAGCAAAATGTTGGAAACTTCTAGAAAAACTCAACAGTCCGACAAATTAGCGAAGTGCTGCAACCAGAAAAATATGGTTTTTAGGCCTAAACAGACCCCCCACAAGAATAATCGAAGCGAAGAGAGAGCTTCCTGTAGAATATTTTCTTATATTTGACAGTGTTGCCAGGCGAAGTTTTATACCATCGGTAAATTTACGGGCAAGTTATATATGGAGTACACTTGGCAGATCACTGTGCTGTTATCGTCAAACAAAGCTGTTAAATTTCCTATTTTAGCTAGAGTGCAGGTGTTCAAGTTTGTGATTTTGTTGTTGTTGGTTTTGGTGAATCCGCAATGGTTGAGGTAAAACTAATTATTCTAGTTCAGGGCTAGATATTTATTTACAATATAAAAATACCATATTAACATGAGAGTGAATGCATTGGAGGAAATCATAAACAATTTAGAAAATAACACACAAGTTTAGTTGCATTAATTATTTTAATCTAACAGTTTAAATTAATGTAGACAAGCATATATTTATATTTTGTTACTTTATATCTACTGTGTAACTGTAAAAGAAAACCTATTTTTATTTAAAACCATCATACTTCAACATTCCTTTTCGCTTAAATGTGAGAAAAATACCTCACTTAGATTCTATTCTTCTAAAAGGTAGCGCCCGCCTCCCCTCCAACGCCGTCTTTCAGTCATACCTTGCCTAGAGTTCATATCTCGATCTTCCAAGTCAGAGCTTAACTTATTTTTACGATTCTGAACATTATGGACTGGTCTCAGCCACAAAGTATCATTAGCTAGATTTATCGTGAGAGTTTTTAATAACATATGTCATTTAGTGCCTTCCCTTGGCTAAGTGATTAGATAGGTCGGTCACTAATATGGGGCATTCTGGTTCGATTCCGGGTGGTGCTGACAAAGATATAAATTTTACTATTTTATAGGAGCTCACTCGTTTTAATACCCAAAGAGTAGGCCTAGATATATCTTGGTACTTGGAATGGTTTTGTAGAATTAGACGCACTGTTCTAGATTGAGCTAGTTTGTAAGACGGATGGTGATATTATTTTTGAGTTGCATACCACAATAAATCTCATAGCTTCGTTTTTTTTTCAAGTAATATATTCCGTTTTTAAAGAGGGTTTTTAGATTATTATTCTTTTATTCTTTTAGCACCGCGCCGAGTTACACGCTGGTTTATAAATACTTGTTTGTTGGTTTGTTTGTTTCTAAGAAAAGTATTGAAGATTTTTAAAAGACCTTACATAAAGGGAGGGTCACATAAAATAGGGGAACTAAAAGACACCCGCATTAACCCCCCTCGTGGTTGAGTATCAACGGAATTAAAATAGACCTTCAAAAAATTGTTCCACTCGGTCAACTTGAGCACAGTTGGAGTGAGGGGAAAAAATTACCCAAAATAACAACTTATGTCAAATGTGGGGCCTATACGACCCTAAACAAATGAAAACACGTAACATATAGCTCCCCTCTTATTTATGAGGGGAGAAATAAAAAACAGATACAATTAGTAAAAAAAACATATAACCTCTAACGTGTAACTTGGGGTGCGAGTAAAAATCTAATATATATTAAAATAAACTCATTCTGAGGTGTAAGGGCGGTATTTGATGAGGGAAGGAGAAATATTAAAGCAAATAAATACATTAGAGATGATTAAAGTATGCCCGACTGAGATGTTAATCTCGATCTTCCCCTCATAGGTAGTAAAGTCTACTGCGAGAGTAGCGCGTTATATCTCGCGGCCACCGAAGCAGATAAGATGAAAGTTCCCACGATTTCTAGTTCTCAAAATTATCAAATGGGTGCTAACAAATGGTTACGACTACTTTCATCTGAACCGGCTTATCGTCTGCCCAGATGTGAGTTTGTCATTTCACCCGGATCCAAAGACATTCGAGATTATTGTTGGAAGAAGTCAGAATTTCACAAGATGTCCAACACTTCGAGATAACGCAAGATAATATAATTATTTAGTATCATATCTGGTTATTAAGAATGTTGAAGTGGTTAGAAAAAAATAGTTCCGTTGAGTTCATTTCTAATTGATCAATTATGATAGATAGATATATAATAACCTCCCTTAGACTCCCTCCAATTATTATTATTATTATTATTATTATTATTATTATCACCGCGTCTTACTACCCGTTCGGGTTACACGCACTTACGCTAATGTGTAATGGTAGGGTGATTGTGAGATGTAATGAAGGACCTACTGTTTAAAGTGGAATCCGAACCACGGTGGAGGCCTGGCATTCCCTACATTCACAAGATGTCTTGTCAGAGGTGAAGGAAGGGTTTGGTAATCAGGACCTCCCTCCAAAACTGATTCAACAACAGGATTATTATTGCCAACAGTCGAGTAAAAGCGAACCGAAAGGATGTATTTATTGACTTTCAAACTCTTGTCACGTCTTGAGACATGTGAATAATTAATGCGACAAAGAATATAAAATTACCTTAATGTATAACGTGTGTATATTATATACATATAAATTAAAAGTTTACTGTTTGTTTAAAAAAATAAAACGTACTCAATTTTTATTATAATAAATATAACCATAAAACAAATTTAATTAAAACCACTATTTTTTTTAAATATTTGGCTATATTCTTATTTTAAACATAGGGGGAAAAAAAACTCTTCCAATCTACAAATGTAAAGAAATCTCTTCATCATATTCTGCAAATGCGTTTATACTCAAACATTGCTGGAAACTAAAACTTATGCTAGTACAAAATTTACACTAAATTTTACTTATGGATAAATGTTTTACTAATAAATACTGTTCACTCGATAATAGATTTTTCATCGCATCCTAATACATTATTAGGTTATACGCATATATAATAATTATGCTAATGAGTTAGGGATGAGGGAGGGAGCATTTTAGAGGTAATAAACCAGAATTTTCATGGAAGAAGCGTGGGAAACCATTTAGGATAGACCACTCCAAGAAGACCCAACCGTTATTCGAATCCAGATCTCAACGTCATCAGTTGGCATACCACTGCACCGCTTGAGTTATAGAATTTTTTTAAATACTTTTTAGACGAAAAAGTCTTTCACTCACCGACTTTTAATACTGATATGTAACTTAAATTTTAACAAAATTTAATCATTTGATTTAGGCACTTCAAATGTCATAAACTCGATATTTATTTTTTCATAACCACTCCACTTTCTCTTAAAGAAAGTATAAATCAATTGTTCTTGAATGTAATTTTTATTGTCAGGGGAATGGTAATTTTTAGGTTGAATAAGTATTGTGTCAAATATTATAACCTTAACGTTTTAATGATATCTTAAGTTATTTTTGACTTAGCCTAAATAGAGGACTCAATAAGTCAACAAGAGTAATGATGTGGACAAAATATTTTATTGGGAAAACAAGTCTACTAAAATATTATTGGTGTAGGTATCTCACAACAATACAGAATAAATACATTTTTTTCAGAATAGCCAACACAATACCTCTCTCAAACCTAATAATATCCTAAATTATTTAAATTTCAGCCTAGTAATACATTTAGAACTAATAAAATGACAAATAGAATGATGCTCAAACAAAAGAACAGTTTTTGAACACGTATTATTTGTTAAACATTTGATGTTGAGTTAGAAAGAAATATATTTCAGATCCAAAATTAGCACACTATGATAACTTATAATTAAGTTTTTGTTGTAAAAAAGCAATCTTTTATAGCATTTTAAATTTTATTTGCGAGAAATTGTGGTTAAGGACAGCTACGGGAATGATATTTTAAGGTTATTTGTATCTATATCAATAAATTGATGAGTTTGTTTGTTTGTCTGTCGGCTATGAGCATTGTACGATATCTACCGCAGACAGAGCGCTGCAATTTTAAATGTATTAACCCTTATTCACAAACATATGCACTTCTGTGCCAGAATTTAAATTTTTGGCTAATTTATTTTTATAATAATTAAAAATTGGCTCAGAAAAAATAAAATTAGAGATTTTTTAAATGTTTGTACAAAAAAGTGCTGCCCGGGGTAGCTACTAAATTTATTCCAGTAGCATTTGAGCGTTTGGCATACCGTATTCTTTATTACAAGCCGTTACGCTTTATTCACATTCATTTTTATGTTGTTATATGATACCCATATTTAAATACCGTTAAGAAAATTGTTAGGCTCAAAAAATCTATCTTTATATATTAATTAACGATTATTATTTTACCATAAATAATGAAACTTCAGAGTTCTTATTATTTTACTACTATTATTACATTTAAAATTAGCTATGTAGCTGTTTATCTTAATAAATAAGGATATGAATGATTGTTTACTTTGCATTGTTGTGTATTGTGGATAAAATATGGGAAAACTAATGTTATACATCACATTTTAGTAAAACACCCCGGGGCATTTGTCTGGTTGTTGTTCAAACTCTGATTTCATCGTCAACAGTGATTGTAACTTACCCGCCTCGGTGTCATGGTTAGCTAACGCACTAGTTTCGTGTTGAGATGGACTACCGAATACGGGGAGATTGAGGGTCGAATCTCAGTCGGGTGAACTGGGGTGGTTTTTCCTAAATGATTTTTCACTCTTCCTCCATTCAAATGTTGGTTCACTTTATCTAAATTCAACCTTCCTGATTCTTAATCCATTAGCGTAATTATTACTTAAGCGTTCAACCCTAACGGGTAGTAAGATGCGGTGCTATATTTAAAAAAAAAATTGATTAGGTGCAATGTGAATCCACAAGAATATTGGACTCAAGTAGGGTCGCACTTGACCCCACCCCTTAAGACTCATCAAATATTTTCTTTCTTAATTTTACACCCTAGTTTTAGTGTTAAACAGTCAACATATAAATCCAAGAGGGGAGGAAGAAAAACTATCCAAAGTAAACCTTGATTTTTTTTATAGGAAGCCTACTTTTGACTACCATCATTGATTGAAAGTAGATAAAACATAGCATTATAGAACTCGAGAAGATCATGTGAACATACAGGGTGACAAATGAAGAAGTCCTGAGAATATTTGGTAAAAATACAACCATTTTGGATGGGATTCTTCAGTACAAATCAAATTAGCGTACTAAGCCAGAGGTCCCGGGTTTGATTCCAGCGTTTAGGTGTCATTTTTCGATATAGAGAATATAATATTTAGATGTGGCCATAACCGTAATTATCAAATATAAAAGCTTGACTATTTAATCCATCATGATATATGTGCATTCATAAAATTGTAATGGTACTATTGGCAGCATATATCCTTTCGAGTTTAAGGTGACTGCGTTATCTGATAACTGGTTATTTTAATTGTTCACACATATGTAGCTGAGGATTTCCGCACGTCCATCACCGACTCTGCCTTAAAATATGAGTGAAGAATGACCCTTATAGCCCAAGAGCCCACGACGGCCAGACCTTCGTTATTTTATAAAAGCAGAAAATTTCTCAGAGCATGTCCCCAACAGAGGTAAGAACGAGCAGCGAGTATGGAGTTGGTATTGTGGTTACTTGGGCAGTTAACAGGTAGTAAAGGTGTATAAAATAGTACCTCAAATTCGTTAAAGCATATAGCTTAATTTTTTTATATTTTCTTCGGAATAACATTAGAAATCACGTCATCCATTGCCGGACACTTAGTACGGTTGCAACCCCCTGCCAGACACCCCTAAACTTTAATAAATTATAATTATACTTTCGTTATAGTATAAAAGCTGGGTTTTACATATGTTACTTGGGGACCTATAAAAAAATGTTACCTCAATAGCCGGACAGTTTTAATGGTTTTTACATCTTGCCAGACACATTGACAGTCTGCTGTAGGTGCGAGCGCGAGGTGACAACTGTTCAAGTGGGTGCGAGTGAGATAGGGAGTTTAGTCTATAGCATTTGTTTAAGAAATCCAATGAAAATAATAGTTTTATTACGTTCATAACTATCTTATATAAAGTAAAAAAAAAAGTATTATTACATGTAAAAAAAAATTAATCATTTCAATGATTGTCATCCTTGTCGTCAATATCTTCGTCACTACTACTCCAGTCCGTGTCTTGATCGTCGTCAAAATCACCTTCTCCATCAGTTTCTTGAATCAGCGCAATTAGAGTACACCATAACTGGGCCTGAGCAAATTCGATCAAGTGACTTCGAAAAAAAGTTAAAAAATTTAAATTTTAAAGAAGCTCTCGTTAATTTTTTTTATTTCACATTGGGCTATTGATGAAGTCGTACCATTTATTGGCAACAAAATTATCCACATACATTTCAGTAAATGTCATTCTTTCATTGTTAATGATTCCAACAAAGTTGTCTCAAGTGTTGATGAAGAGTTGTCATGCCCAGCACACGAGGAAGCAGATACTAATATATTATACCATGCATGTAACATCAACTATCAAGCAGAAATAGTAATCAGAAGTGTTGATACTGATATTGCTGCTATAATGCTTGGTCACATGCACCACCTGAAAATTATTCGGTTGTTTGGATACTTACAGGTACTGGAAATAATTTAAGTTATGTGGACATAACAAAAATACACGCCGAGTTGGGACAATTAATTTGTAAGAGTTTACCTGGATTTCATGCGATCACAGGATGTGATTATAATCCTGCGTTTTTCAGAAAAGGAAAATTAAAACCTTATAAAATATTTAAAAAAATACCCAGAGTACCAGGAAACTTTCATGAAATCCGGTAACAGCGAATTAATTGAAAATACAAATAAACAAGAAAACGTCTTTAATATTATTCAGAGGCTTATATGCAATGTATACAATGTCATTCATGTGATTGATGTTGGTGCCGCTCGACTTCAAATGTTCATCGACCCGTATACAGTCTCTGATGTAAATGAAGCTTTTGACCTGAAGAAGTTGCGAAATTTTGACGCTAGCAATCTACCACCTTGCAAAATCTAGCTATTGCAGTAATTTCGGCGAGCTAGCTATATATGTACCATTTGGAACAATGCTCATATGAAAAATCCAACCATATATCAACCAAACAATAATGGCTGGGTACTGAAAAATGACAAATACCACTTTAAATGGTTTGAAGGGGATCAGCTACCAAGTTATGTTAGTGATTCGCCTAAAACTCAATCAGGTATGTAATTATTATGTCAAATTATTATACATAATTTATTAATTATTCATAATTGTATAAACTTGGTTAATTTTTTCAAAAACTGATGGAGAAGGTGATTTTGACGACGATCAAGACACGGACTGGAGTAGTAGTGACGAAGATATTGACGACAAGGATGACAATCATTGAAATGATTAATTTTTTTTTACATGTAATAATACTTTTTTTTT
>CABEEJ010001991.1:49896-84137 GCA_901482245.1 Timema douglasi
AGGGGGTTGCAACCGTACTAAGTGTCCGGCAATGGATGACGTGATTTCTAATGTTATTCCGAAGAAAATATAAAAAAATTAAGCTATATGCTTTAACGAATTTGAGGTACTTTTATACACCTTTACTACCTGTTAACTGCTCAAGTAACCACAATACCAACTCCATACTCGCTGCTCGTTCTTACCTCTGTTGGGGACATGCTCTGAGAAATTTTCTGCTTTTATAAAATAACGAAGGTCTGGCCGTCGTGGGCTCTTTCTCTATTAGTACGGGACGTTTCCTGGATATCTCAGTGGTTAGTGCATTGGTGTACTAAGCCAAAGGTTCTGGGCTCAATTCCAGTTTCCAGGTGTCATTTTTCAATTTAAAGAATATCCATACTCTAGACAAAAATAAATAAATTCTAATTATTATATATCCTGCCAATGTCTAAAAGAATTAGTCACCATTAAACTAACCTTAAATTATTTTTATTGGATCAATGAAGGTATATACTTATCCACCAAATAAATAACTCGTCATTTAGGTACTGATTTGAACAAAAATTTTAAAGCTATTTTTGACAGATATCAAATTTTCATAAATTAATCAGTAAATTATCCCTAAAATAATCACCCCCTCTCCTGTGATAAAAAAAAATCCCAAACTAACTTCTTAAAGCCATTCTAAGCAAAGTTCAAACTTTCAAAATTCTGTCATTAGTAAACTACCTCTAAACCAAGTTTTAACAATAAAAAAAGAGAGCATATAATGCTATTTACCATGTCAAACACTTCATATGTATATCCACTTGATAAAATAATACTTAAAACCATATTTGAAGTAATATTAATAATTTTTGAAAATCACTAATTCGCAAAATACCCATAAATTGAGTATTAGTATTAAAATAAAAATATGTATGTCACCATATAGCATCTAAATATCAAATTTGAACAAAATCTTTTAAGCCATTTTGGCTGTTGCCCATGGAAATACATACGGACAAATAATCATGGTTACGGATACAATAAGTAAGAGCCGCTTTTTTGGGTTGGGGACACATAAACTTTCAAGATTAATCAGAATCCTAAGGTCGAAATTTTTCACAGTTACAATTTCTCTCTTTATGAGAAAATAAAAAATATCCACTATATCCGAATCAATCTATGTCTGAAATGATTCACTTTTAATATAATATTTCTTGTAATTCTTCCAGGATATTTTGGAATGGGCCGCACAATCTTCTATGAGGTTAAGGGTCAAGAAGCCATAGACATAATACAATCCGGTATGATCAAATGTTACGGCCGTATTTTATATCTGACTGAAGGTTTCCCTGTTGGAAAGAGAAGATTGCACTTGTCAAAATATAACAAACTGAAGCCAAGAATTCTACAAATAATAGTTCATGACTTAGAAAGGGTAAGACTCGAATGTTTTATTATATATATACAGAATGAAACACTTTAATCGGAAACTACTGGAAAACATTCCGTACTCAGTTGAAGCCAACATACAATATTTGAACTAAAATAGCTCAAAGATAATTTGTCGTCTCCCAGAACTCAATGCCGATGCCATGTTCTTATCCATTCTCTATTCTAGTTAAACATTTTAATTTTGATTTAAACAGATATTTAAAATTTGTTTCTAGTTATTTATTATCATGTGTTCTACCTCTTGACAGATCCGTTGCCTTGCTTATTGTTTTTTTTTTTTTTGCCTAAGGTAAACTATTAGTTGCATTGGTCGTTTATTCCTGGTTCCCTTACCCTTACAATTTGCCTTCTACAATATCACTCAATAAGATATTATGTACTCTCATAATGTAACCCATACAGTAGTCTTATTTTCTCAAAATCACCTTCAGAATGAATACCTTATATTTTTTCTCTTCTTAGAACTTACTCATTAGTCACTCAACCGGTTCGATTTATCCTCTATATTCTCCTACATTACCACATCACAAAGATTTCCAAATATGTATGCTTCATTTTCCTCACAGTCCATATCTTAGCTCCATATGTTACACTCCACTAATTTCTTCATCATCTCCAAGTTCAATTTGCTAGTTAGAATATTTCTATACTTGTTAAAAGCAGTATTGACCATTGTTATTTTTGATTATACCCCTCGTGTTTTATGCGCATCCGTTGCGATTAAACTTAATAAATATTTTAAATTTTCCAATTTTCTCTAACTATAAATTTACCAATACAATATTCAGTGATGCTTACTATCTCTGGAATATCCTCAATACCTTTGAATTATCTGTGTTTATTTGAAACTTAATTTTTTTTTCTATTTTAACTCGTTTGTTTAGGGAATGAATTATTCCAAAAACAAAATGTTAATACTTTTTTTGCACTTGGTCTTACTACCCATTTGGGATTGAGGCCCATGCATTTTAATTATCCCAATGAGACAGGAATTTTACCAGCATTTTCTTTGGTCATTATTGACAAGAGTATTATTGAAAAGGGAAACTAACGTCAAACGTGATAATCGATAGCTCTAAAAATATTAAAAATAACCCCATTTTTCCTTCCTCGCTCTGATATTATTTACATAAGAAACAAAGAATACATTATTAATCACAACTTGTGAATGTGTGGAATGCCAGGCCTCCACCGTGGTTCGGATTCCACGTTAAACTGTAGGTCTTCCATTTCATCTCACAATTACCCTACCATTACACACTAGCGTAAGAGCGTATAACCCAAAATGGGTAGTAAGACGCTGTGCTAATAATAATGATATATTATTAATAAAAAATAGATTTATTAAGTTTTATTGTATTTAAATTCCAAACTCATGTTTTAAGGTGTAAAAACTTTTTTAAAAAATACGAACAAACCAACAATACACTTTCTCTATAAATAGTCACCTTATAGTTAATGTGTAACAAATGTGAATTTTTCAAATTTTGATCACTGGTCGATTATATAATTTTTATTCTGTACAGAATTAGTTAAAATTCTGTTCCTGCAATAACTGTATTTGAAAATTGAAGAATTACGTATGAACACGTAAATCGAACTTGAGACCCTCGATTTAGTACACCAATCTTCTACCCCTGAGCTATCCAGGATGGCCCGTGCTAAGAGTTATTTTTCACTCAAAGCTACTACATCCGTAACTTATAGAAACTTTCCATTTTCTAAGCTTCATTGCTCATTTATTTATTTTTAATTATTTATTTTATTTATTAAAGCGCTTACTTTCTTCAAAAATATATTTATTGTTTTAAAATGCAATATAGCCTACATGGTATTAAAAAACATTATAGAATGGCCTCAACAACTGGCTGTAATTATTGTGTCCGCTTGTCAGTCGTAACTTTAATTGGTGAAAAATAACTCTTTTAAGTTTCTTAGTTCTAAAGATATCATAAATAAAAAAAATCTATGTATGTACTAAATGCCAGAAGTCGTTTATTTCACAGATTAACATTGTTGAAACTAGTGGTAACATAAAATATTGGTTTTACATACACAGAAGTTATTTATACTTTATCAGAGGAACGAAAATATTGACACATTTAAACATTATTTGAAAAACTATCAAATTAAACTAATTTCAATATAAGTTGGCACATTTACACAGTTCTCCTTAAGAATATAATATTCTTACATTTAGCTTGTGTTAAAATCCATAGACTTGAATTTATAGTAACCAAATAACTAAAATTAATGGAATTATACCTGTATTATTTTAACTACAATAATATTGTAGATGTTAATAATATTTATAATTAACTTACATTAGATTAAAAAAAAACTATTTCTCATGTTTGCAACTTTTTCATGAATAACTATTAAAATAAGTTTTAAATATTAATGTCATCTCAATAGTTTTTTCACCTACTTTGGTAGACACTCAGGTTTCACGTAACTCATACACAAATTGGGAAGGTTGGTGCTCGAATATCATCAGGGTGTACTGAAAGTATAGTTTATGAAATACATTTTAACCCTTCCTTTATTGAAATGCAGCCACATTTCCTATAAATTCCACCTACTTCATTTGTACCCTCTACTCATGACCTCCAAGATAAAAATGCAGATCGATTCTATCAGTGGAGCATAAATGAAAGAGTGCTTGATTTAAAGACTAAATAAAACTTTAAACATGTTAGGAATATAGATTATGGGCTGGATGTAAAATATGTTTTACTTAGTTGATGATCCATTTGCTCCAAGAAAGTTTTTAGATCCAAAGAAACAACACATACATTTTAATAGCAATTTCATACTGAAAGCAACGACGAAAATCTTGATATAGAATATGACATATCAAAACGAAATAAAAACGAATTTGGTCTTAACAATGGAACGTGTATTAAAGAACAATATAATTATTTATTTTTACTCTAGTGTGAAATCTGATTGGAGCTATGCTCTTAACAACAGATTTTTTTCTTTGTGTTACAGATAGTGTACTTTGAATTCGACTCGGATGACATTTGGGCAGTTAAGCAAAATAAAGATCAGCCTCTATGCAATATTTGGGTTAGCCTTCAGAACATATTCTTATGCGGGATCCCTGGCTTCAAAAAAGAATCTACAAGCCTAGGACGGTTCGCGCTTCGTGCCATTTATATTTAAACTACTTTTGAAATGATATTCAAACTTTTAATACATTAATGAGAAGATATAGGAATGGTTCAGTAAATATATAATGAGGATATGTGCCATATTTTCAATCTTCACCTACCCTTGTCAAACAATGCCCCATCTTTATGTTACCCTTACTTTATGATGTATATATACTTCGTTTCCCATGGATACATACAGTATGGCTTTATATTATCAGATGGACATCCAGAAACTGAATCTCTCAAATCAAACAGAGTGTACATTTGATATTGTTTAAAATATATATATATAAATTATCCTTCCTTATCAATTTCTTAATTTAAAAATAATCGATTTTTTTTTATTTAGCAACGCGTCTTACTGCGCGTTAGGGTAATACGCTTAAATACTAATTACTCTAGTGGATTAAGAATTGGAAAGGCTGAATTCAGATGAAGTGAACCCGCATTTGCGTGGAGGTAGAGTGTAAAACCATTTATGAACCCCCTCCCCCCAGTTCACCCGACTGAGATTCGAACCTCGATCTCTTCCTCCTTGGCAGTCTGGCTCAACACGATACTAGTGCATTAGATAACTACACCATTGAGTCGGGTCTCTCTTTTTCATTTACAAAAAAAATAAAAAAAGGAATTACTTAAAGGACTTAGTTTTTGTAACGAATCCCATTATCATTTTTCGAGACTATGATGTGACGTCATAGTAAGAGGCCCAACGCTCTTAAAACTTAAGTAACGCTGCTTGACCTTAATATTTTATAAGCTATATTATTTTATTGGAGTAATTACCTCGTTTTCGACACACAATCATTGCTTTTGAAACATATAACATAGTAGTTTTCATAGATATTAATTAGTACTCAAAGATTTTGATAGTTTTGTTTAGTGGTAATAAATTATTTTAGTAAAAAATTTTAAATTAAAATATACATTTATAATTTACATCTTTTAATATAGCTTGATAAATAAACAATGTCGTATTCTTCTTTCTACAAACCCGCCTCTGTGGCGTAGTTAGCTAACGCGCTTGTCGTGTTGAGCTCGACTGCTGAGGACGGGGAAATCGTGGTTCGAATCTCGGTCGGGTGAACTGGGGGTGGTTTTTCCTAAATGGTTTTCCACTCTCCCTCAACGCAAATGCGGGTTCACTTCCTCTAATTCAACCTTCCCAATTCATTAGAGTAGTTAGTACTTAAAGCGTATAGCCCGAACGGGTAGTAAGACGCGGTGCTAATTATTATTATTATTTTCTCTCTACAAGGACACTACCATATCCTATTGGATTATCTCCAGAATGATTATAATGTTGATGGGGGTGGGGGCACCTTATATCACGATAAAGGATTGATTGGGAATGAATAGTATATTTTTGTAAGTGGAAATGGGATGGGTAGTAATATGAAGAAAAGGTGGAGGTCAGTAACATGAGATGAGTTGGAGGAGGGATGAAAGATTGATTAGAGATTCGTGGGATCTTGGAGGAAGAAATAAAATGAATACAAATTTACAAACGACGCGACGCCTTAAAATCATATCTACATTTCCTGTTAATATCCAATAGTAAAAAGACAAATACATTTATTAAGGTTCCTTCTTTCTGTAAAACATGAGACCTACCACAAGTATAATATAATTTAATGATATATATACATTTTACTTTCATAATTGAAGCTAAATATCTTAATATATTTTGCGTTATTTTATGACATTTAAATCAGATTTAGTTAGAATTTGTATGTAGAATTGTATAACGTAACTAGTATTATTTAAAGCACCTAGTTTTATTACCTGTTCAGGTTGTACATATATGTACTAATTATACTTATGAGTTAAGGATGAGTAAGATTGAATTTATAGGAATTGTACCCACAAGTGGCCGCATTTACATGGAATAGAGTGGAGAACCCTTTGGACAAAACCACTCTAAGCACACCCGACCGGGATTCTAACCCAGATCTCCCTGTCATCGGCAGTCTAGTCTTTTGCGAGGGTGAAGCTTTAGACTATGCTGCCACCGAAACAGGTAAATAGTAATTTAATGGCTTGTTTTGGTGTAATACCAAATAAAATAATGTATTTCACACATAGGCCTATAGATGATGCTAACCATACTCATTTCACATATAACAAGCTTCCTTCGAATCACGCAATAATTTATATAATGTTTAAGAAACAAAAACCCAAATTTCACAACATATTTCAACCAATCTTTCTATTCTCTCTAATAATATAACGACACATATTATAAATTGATCAAATTCAACTACATAGGCTCCAAACCCAACCGCATCACCAAAATTATTAAAAAAACAGAATCCCAACACAAATTTCGCTATCAATAACAACATTTAAAAAATTATATAACTTCAATGAAAATAAAAATGATGAATATAATAAATGGAAAATATATATATTTTGAATGCATATATATATAAATATATATGTAATGCCTTGTTTTATAAGTTACTTCTAGTCAGATGTTCATTCATTTCCTGACATTATGTTACATCCTGTCTTGAGCCAGCGCATGTGACCTTGGACCTTGTTTTCTTATTGTATAGACTAAACTCTGCAAGTCCCAGATTAATGTGGGCATTCGATAAACGAGTCTAAGGAGAGCTAGCAAAATCACTATCTGGTGGCTTCGCTGCTTAGGCTCGAACCGAGCCCCTCAGGCTGCCGCGTGGGGTCCTTGAGGTTTGCTCGCGCTCCCTCGTTCAGTTCAGTTTGTCTGATGTGCCCATTGTTTTGTAGACTAGTATTTTCACTTGATTAAATATAACTCTTTGTACCCTGCCTAGTAATTCACAAGCCTTCTCCTCCCGGTCTAGGACAAATGGGCGCCGCCATCTGGGCGCTGCCAACTGGGCGCGCGCGAACTGAGCGCCAGGACAACTAGACATTAAAAACACTTTTTTTCTTTTATTTTTTTAATTAAATTTTTTCTAGCATTATGCAATGCACTTTTTTAGAATATAAAAAATGCGATTTTTTGTAATATATTCTTCAATTAAAATTAAAAAGTGATGGGTAAAAACTAAAAATGATTTTTTTAACTAATCATGATTTTCAGCGCAACATCATATATTTTTCAATTACGTAAATATTCATTTTTGGAGTTGTTTAAAAAAATCTTAGTAGAGGAAACTTAATTAATTCATATTTATAAAGTTAACTTAACCTAGCTATTGCAATGCATTACTACAAGGCAAAGGACATTTAAATAAAAATGATGTTGCACACAATCAAAGAGTGCATCTTTTGCTTTTACTCATCACTTTTTAATAAAAAATAAAAAAGTGCATTGCATGGGTCTAGAAAAAAAACGAAATTTTTTTAAAGAAAAAAAGTGGGGCTTCTTTTGGCGCACAATTATCCTGGTACCCATTAGTCCTGGCCGTGCCCAGTTGGCGTGGCCAGATGGCGGCGTCCAGTTATCCGAATAGGTTCTCCTCCAACTTCCTACTCATTCCATCAGAGTAACCCCATACGCTCGGGGGTTGCCATCCAGAGTCATATAAGTCTCTTAGACCCACCAATCCCAGTAGTTAGAGCGGACACCATCGGGCCGCCTTGAGAAAGGGAGGTTTTTACATACATAGCGAAAATTAAAGATTCGTTACTAAGAATACATTTCTGATTTCAAATACAATACAATAAGATAAAAAAATTCCGACCAATTAAATAAAGCCAACCACCAACCAAAACTCATGAATCAAACAACCTTCTTCACCACTCTCATAAATAAAATAGATCAAACACAGCTAAATACGTATCTATTCTGGCATAACTATTAATAATAAAAACATCTTTAATTAACAATTACAATTTGAAAATCAAACAATAAAATGAAACCTTTAAAATAGCTACATAAATACATAAACAAATCTTTAATTTCCTCTTCTCACCAGCCCTAACTTCCATCCCCCTAGCATTAAGACGTGATCGGGCGAGTGTCGCCAATGTTATCACCTAAATTCATTTCCTTTGACAATTTATATCTATCCTTTAATATTATTTATACTTTGACATTTCTTTCACATTTCAGAACCTTAACATTGTTAACCATGGATTTTTAGTCTGGCATTTCCATTTAGCTAAACATCATGCAGTAACAACACAACATTCTTTAATACAAGACAAAAAGTAAGTTTCTGATTCAATAGAATATTTATTATTTTATTTAAAAAATGTACATTTCCAACCCAAGTGTTATATTTATAAATAATTTCAATATAGCTACTATTTTTTTCGTTTACTAACATTAACTTTTTAATGTATTCCTTTATTTATTTTTGTTATTCTATAGTTATTTCTGGGTGATGGTATTTATTATACCAAAACATGTCGGAAGTATACTAAGCGATCTTTTTAAAACACCTTAGTAACAAGGAAGCAAGGGACTAAAATCAGCAGAGATAAAATTTTGAAATTATCAAAAATCCTTAATATTACTATAACTTTTTTGAATTCTAAATAATTTTAGTATTGAAAAAAATTAAATACCTTCTCTTGACCTGAATGTTATTTGACTATAATTCTGCCTTAATATATATATATATATATATATATATCAAGTACAACATTCAATTATTCAATCATAACTTATTTTGAAAGTAATCTTCACATATTAGTATTGTAGGTACTCGTATAGTTGCAATTTTTTTACATCTTGTCCCATAAATAGTCTATTGTTCAAAACACGATTATTTAAACTTGCCTATTTTTTTATTGTTCATATATTTTTATAAGATACAATAAACATATTTTTATTTTCTAATATTAACTTATTGATTTTTTCATATTTACTTATCAATTAATGACCAATTACTTATTAATTTAAAATCAACCAAGCATGCTTCATTTTTTAACTTAAATTTCCAAACATCATGTAATCTAACTATATATTTAAGCTTATTTTTAAAGTGCTTTATGCTATTTTAACTGTGTGTAAGTTAGTATTTGCTAAATATTTTTAACATTTAAGCATTTTTAATTTATTTAATATATCACATCTGTCAATCCTTACATTATTGCCTGATTATCCATTAAATTAAAAAAAAAATTAGTTATATCTTTTGTAAGATTTCATGATATAATCATTTGCATAATTGATAATTATTTAATAAAAACTTGCATGTAAATCGAACAGGTGATAAGATGTTGTGCTAAAAAATTAATTACATTTTTTAATAAAACACTAAATCACAGGATCTATTTAGTTTCTTATATTATATCGTAAGGAATATATATTTTTTATTAAACTAGGACTTGTAAAATATACATTATTTGTACTACTTATAGTTATTTTAATTGTATAAGCTACCTTATAATATAGTAAATTTTATGCTAAACCTTAAAACATTATCTGATTAATATTGGTTCTTATATAATTATAATGGTTCGTAAGTTTCCTTAATCTCATAAAGTATGAACGATCTGAACTTATATTTAAATAATGCTAAGATCTAAATTATATGTATGAAACATTTGTTTTTTCACAGAAGAAGAAATTTAAAAAGTCCAAAATCAAGTGCCAATTGATATAAATTAAAAGTACTATTCGTATCCAGGTAAAAAAATCTACATGTCAACTTGATTGCTTGTCCATGTCACAGTGTGTGTAGTAGGTCCGGTGATGGTTCATAAGTTTTGTTATTTTTGTGTTTATCTAAATCTGAAGAATTCTTTTTATTAAATTCCTCAATACCTGCTTTGGTGGCCGCGTGATCTAAGGCATCACTCTCGTGTTAGACTAAGCTGCCGATGACACAGAGATCGAGGTTCGAATCCCGGTCAGGTATACTGATTGTGGTTTTTCCGAAATGGTTTTCCACTCTACCTCCACGCAAATGAGGGAGGTCTCACTTCCTTAGAAGGCATATCCCGCATATGTGGTAGGTAGGAATATGTTTTAATTTGGAGAAACTATGTTCGTATTTGTGGGGAGGGAAGGTGGAATACCATTTTGAAAAAAAAAACAACTACCTCATTAAATCCAGTTTTTATTCTAACCCTGATTTCTCCCTTATCCGCAGTAGATTATATTGTGACTGTGACGCCTTATACTTGGTGTAGAAAATCCGTGGCACACCAAGACATTTTAAGTTGTACTCTAAAGGTTTATTCTTTTTGCTTCTTCGACAGCCAAAACATTGATGAACACAACACGTAAATTCCAAAGAGATTTTAAATTCACCAAGAACTGAAATAGCTTTTTATTACTTTGGTTTTAATGTTTCCTTTTATTAAACCAATTGTGACTTCTTCTAGAATTTTGTTGTTTCATTAAAACTGCTATTATCAATAAAAAAATATTACTTAATTATGTAGTACGCTTCTTTTATACAACTTTTTTTTAATCGCTGTTGATTTAAAATATTCTTAAAAATTTATTGATTGGTTATTCGCAACACATGAAATTATTTATTCTCAGTGGAATTGTTTTTATAGGCTATATAAGGTTTTGTTTTAATTTTTACATTTTTCATTTTTAATATGTTACCTAACTTAAATATAAATAACCCAGAAATCTCTTTACATTACTCAAGAAAGAAAATACGTATTTTAAATAGGCTAAGTAATTTTTATTGTATTTTTCGCTGGGTAGTGGTAGTAGGATAAGGTTGTAGTAGATGTTTTGGGTTGGAGTGGCATGATCATGATAGTCACGCCGGAGAAAAAGTTGGCCACCCTCGCCTTAGACCATTTGTCAAATGAAGTGGATTGTTTCTAGTTTAATTGGATATATGAAAGAAGATCCGCATTAGTTTCTTGCCATATAGTCATAAATATACGTATGTAACACTGTCAAGTAGCAACTTTGAGGTAGCCCTTCAAAATTATATAGCCTATCTAGTTCCTTAATTTCCCAATGACAAAATTAACATTTAGAAGGAACCTTTCGTAAAATTATGTGCGTCTTAAACGGTTTGTCATTAGTAACGAATTGTTTCTAAACGTTGGAAATTCATTCCTATATCTTAAGACCTCTAAATCTATCTTTAGGTAAGCTATGAATGGCAAAACTATTTCCATAATTAAAGGTTTAAGCTATTGACTAAAGAGTTAAGGGTTGTTTAGGTAAATGTACACATTTATTATTGTGGAGAGGGGATGATATATCACAAATTTGGACCCTAAATATGCTTGTCAATAGAGAATTTGTGCAATTTGAGTCTAATACTTTAAACCACTCTGTCACGGGCGCAGGTTTAGATGGTAACAAAACCAAAAAATAAACTATGAGCCACATAATTTAAGAATTTTCCACATATGATGTCAAATTAAAATTAACTTAATTTATTTTAGTTAACAATCTAAGTGCACTTACAGTTATGCATTTGAAATAGTCTTAACCGGAAGTTCTCTAGCTTATACCCATTATGCGCCTCCTTAATTTTTTTTAAATCAACTTCACTCTTTACCTTCTCTACTTACCCACAATATGCCGATAATAAATTAATTGGGGCACAACAATTACTTGGGACTGCAAAAGTTTTATAATTTTCCTATATCACATTGCTAAAAGACTACACATTTAATAAGTCAGTGGTAAAAATCAAAATGTTTCAGTGACCAAATTAGTTGATTTTTTCTCATTTTAGTGTGCTGAAATGTAAAATGATCTTAAAAAATTTAATTCTTAAACCTAGTTTCCAAGATTCCCAACATATCAGTAACAGTTAATATTTGCTCGAGTGTTGAGTATCTTGTGTGAGTGTTTGTGTGAGTGTTTGTGTGTGTGGTAAAGTAATATTTGCATCAAAGAAGCTTCCATTATTCTAATAGTAAGAAAGTCAAATGAATGCTATATTGGATACTCGTGCTTCGAATCTCCGAAGCTGGTTGAATGATTAAGGTCGCTCAGCGCTTTAAGCCATCCCTATGGTACGGACAGACCCAAAAAATAATTTAACCGACTCTTATTTTTGCATGCACTTCTGCAGCAAGGAACGTAAAAATAAATATATATATATATATATATACCATCAGCTACCCGAATATTTACCAGCTATTTAACTAAAGCCACACGAAGTAAGACTTCCAATTCCTGTTTCATCATAAAAAATATACACTAGATTAATTCATATGATGTGATTGAAGATAACAAAAAGAAGACGCCTGAGTAATCAACATCCACTGGTCCTGATTTTATTCCTAGTTTTCAAACTAAAAATGTCTATGGGAGGAGTAAAATTACCTCACATATATATTTATCTACCCAAAACTAAAGCTGAACTTTAAGGCTCAAAATATCAACAGCGGAATCGACTTCAAAATTATGTTAAAATGTGTTTTATGCCAAAGCCGTCATAAGGATTTTACTAATTTTTGTAAAAGGTGAATTAACTTTGTCGCTGCACAGTTATTAATGTAATAATGCATTAACTCAACACCGATCACAACCCTCAAAGGTTGAAACTATTGATAAATTTTTCTAAATTAAGTAAATCTACTATATGGCCATATGAAGCCGCTTTTTGAAGCTATCAACTACAAGGAGTATCAATAGTAGATCTACTGTGACATGTAAGTTATTGCCATCATGTTTGAAAGGCAGCAGAAATACGCTGTTTTGCTGTTACTTTTGTGAATGGAGCAATAAATCACGGACTTCTCAGTACACAATGAAAATTTAATCTTCAAGAAAATCACTTAAGCAGGGATAAATAATGTAAACTACATTTCGCTAGCCAAATGGGGTAAAATATTGTTGCAACTGTCGCAGAAAATGTTGGAACTAATGAAATGCATTATGAAGGCGATGAATAGAGAAACGTCTACTTTCAACTACATTTGGGAAAAGATTCCTAGACTTAGTAAGTAAAAGGTGTTTTCATTGACCCCCAAATACGAGAACCTATTAAGAATGAACATTTTTACCAGCTTATTTGTGTAGATGAAGAAAAGGTTGGGTAAGGGTGGGGGGATGCCACGGTTTCAAAACAACTGGTCTAACTAAACTTTAATTCATAAATTGTGGAGATGATACCCAATACATTAGTTATGTCTTCTTTATAGTTTTCTCGGTGACCTGGCGGTCTAGGGGTAGGGTGTCAGACTTCTATGCTGGCGGCCGGGGTTCAATCCTCGGTCTCGGCACAGATTTATCTGATTACCAAACCCTTCCTTCACCTCATGACAAGACATCTTGTGAATGTGAGGAATGCGTCGCCTCCACCGTGGTTCGGATTCCACGTTAAACTGTAGGTCCTTCATTTCATCTCACAATAACACTACCATTAAACATTAGCGTAAGTGCGTATAACCCAAACGGGTAGTAAGACGCGGTGCTAATAATAATAATAATATAGTTTTCTCTTCATTTCCAAACCATGCCGTGTCTCTCTACCTACCACATAATTGTAGACACAATTAAGTATGTCTAAAGCTCCACATTGTGAATGAGGGATGTTTTGTTTATATATAAAATATTCTTTCAAGAATTTATTTGTTAAAAAACAGTCCTGTTTTTGAATAAATATGGTAAGGTTGTATTATTGTTTATTTAAAATACCTAAAATGTTTTTATTTTATATATTTTGGATTTTAGTTCTAGTAAATAGCTTGTAGAGCTCACTCGATGTTAATTCACACTACTGCCTGTTTTATTTACTTGATTGTCTTCAACTTTCGATATTTATAAAACATTTAATGTAAAAATATGCAATCTAACCAAAATATTTATTTCAAATGGGAAAGAGACCAATATGTTTAAGTTTTTTGTTTGTGTCATGCTGCATGTATTTATTATAGTAATAATTTCATAAACTGCCACTTGATGATAGCTAATGTGATAGCAAATAGCAAATAATTCATATATTTACCATATATTGTTTAGTTAATTTATGGCAGTGTCTATAGTAAACATATTGATATATTATTTATCAATTGTACACAAACTATGGAAATGATGATGTTAAACTTGTATTTGTAAAACTATATTTAATGGCCGAATATTATGTAAACTATAATGATGATGGAATATTTGAGTTGACGTAGAAAAATGATGGTAAAGATGTTTTGTCTAAAGTAGTTCTTATACGATATGATAAATGGAGTTAATTTGAAATAATTATATTTCTAATGAAGTTGAAAAGGAGCATTCTATAGAGGATAAAATAAAATATTATACTCTCAAATGTATTTTTACATTCCTCACATTTTTAATACTCTTTATGTAAGGAAGGGTAAGGGGAGGGGGTAAATGATTGGGGCTAGGAGTATGGCTGCCACTTTACTCAAATAACTTAATTGAACCAGGTACTGACTTTATAATCTATTTTAATATTTTATACAAAATAGATAATTAAAATCGGTTCTGCTGGAGGGTTCATTGTGCTGACCACATGAAACCCTCTACCCGTAAATGATGGCACTATCTCCGGTTTGTCTGTATAGCTCGCTTTTGGTCTGACGTCATAAAGTTTTTTTAAGTAGAAATCTAGAAATGACTGTCGAAAGAAACTATCGCTTTCAAATCCACTTTGAATACTTCTGTAGTTTTAATTTCTTGTGGACAACCTCACTTCATGAGATCATATTTTTTTAATTGTTAAAAATAAATTAAGATTCCTGAAAACTTCGTCGAAAGGAATCTTACCCGTTATTTATTTATATATTTTTAATATAATTTTTAAACACTTCAAATTAATATGAGTCCAAAAATTTCAAATCACCTGTAGTTTTAGGATCAGTATAACACAATTCATATTTCAAATTTCAAATATTTAATTTAAAAAAAATAATGTACTGCAAATATAATTGACAAACAGAAATTTTGAAACGTATGCATACTACTTATCATGATTACGAATTACCAATGACTGCCCATTTAATTTTTATATGTTAAGTTCGTAAACTATCCATTTATGTTCGAATACATTGAAAAATTAAATGTGGACACGCAAATCGAACTCGGGGCTTTAAACTTAGCGTGCCAATGCTACACACTGTTGCTATATAAGGATTGTCCCATGTTCAGGGTCATTCTTGTCATATTTTATAGTTATTAATAGTTCATCAAAGACTAATATAGTTATTCATTGTCCATCACAAAGTCTGCTTTAAAATATTAAGAATGATCCTAAGCACGGAACGATCCCTGGAAAGCTTAGTGGTAGAAAATTTTCGTAACAAGCTAAAGGCCCTGGGCTCAATTCCCCTGTTCAGACTTAGTTTTCAATTTATTCGAATATGACTCAGCTACGGCCTATCTCACTGATGTAATCATTCACCCCCTAAACTTCGCCTTTCATATATACTAAATTTTATAGCTTGGTTTTCTTCCATAAACATCTATTTACATACTAAATAATTTACAATATAATTTGATACCTCTCCTTAGTAAAATAGAATTATTTATATTAAAATAATACACGAATAAAATTCCCTTCTTTTGGGGATTCATACTGTAGTAGAGCTTACGGGCAAAACAGAATGGCAGGCAGGTAACATGAGGCTAGAAAAATTTACTAGTCGGAAAATCCGAAGAAAAAACAATACAGGTATCTTAAGTGTCATAGATAAAAATTGTATTAAACACAGAAACATAACTGAAGAAACTTTTTCTTTTGTCAATCCGTTTGTCTGTCGCATTGTGTTCTAACTCCACCCCCTTTATTTCTTTTGTTTTTTCCGTTTTGTGCACCATGTTACTTTTAATTTTTAAACTTGATGTAAGTGGGGAGTGAGCACGGGTAAGGGGGGTAACAGGTCCCCAGGGGGCCTTTATACACCGGCAACATTCACCCCCCTCCAACACCTCTCTAGAACTTCACTTCTTGAATTACTTTATGACTTAACTTACTTTTCTTGGTTCTCCATTTCTGAATTTCCTCTAAAACATTTTATATATTTTACACAACACTTAACCTTCATTTACTTAAAAAAACTACAACATAAAACTATCATAATTGTTAAACAACTTAGAGTTATTTAAATACTTCAATCCGGTAGGAAACGTCGATTTTTCAAACATTAATCAGAAAGTTGTACTTCTGAATATTTGATTCGGATTTTATTTGAAATTTAAAATCCAAATATATCGAATATTTGGATATGATGGAATGTAATTCACACTTCAAATATAATCGTTAATTTTTTGCATTAACCTATTTTTTTCTTATTCTATTAAGTCGTGTGGTTAATATTTAAATATTTTCGCTATATAGTGAATTAAATTTTATATTTATGATCTTTTTTTACTGGACTTAACTCAATAAAAAATGCAGGATGTATAATCAATTTGGAGTCTATTAAAAACTTTTCATCATAGATAATTGTATACAGATTAAAATCAATTCTTAAAGCTTTATATTTGATTGTGAGTTGATTCAAAACTTGAAATATTGGATTTATAAATGCTTAAAATACTTTTACGTAAGTGAATAAATTTGAACAAATCCATTAATTATTCTTATAGAGTAATCATTTTCTCCCTACGAATAGTTATCAAAACTCTTGTCTTTCCTTGCTCTATAATTAATTGTTTACATTAAAATAGTTCCAACATTATATGAGATCTCTTTAATCGTCATCCAGTTTCAGAATCGGAGCTACATTTTCAATATTTATAAAACATAATCTGTTGGTTATATATTGAAATAAATGGTACATCACAATTGTACATACTTTCTCATTATAATATATTGTTTAAATATGTGGAAGTCTAATGGTTTATTGATGATAGTACAATGATGGATATTGATAAAAAAAATGACAAATACATTTTTAAGTGACAATTTAGTGAACTAAGCACATCACCCAAAAGAGAAAAACTGCTTAAAATTTGCATATTTTCCCTGACTTCTTTGATATTCAAACACACACAAAAAAGTCTAAATATTTCAGCAATGCCTTCATAATAAAAATAAAGAGATAAAAAGAAAATAACTCTTTGAAAATCACTAAAATTCTTCATTTTTATCTATCGAGAACTGTTTTCGCTAGCAGTTTTTGCTAATTCAAATTAGAGTAAGTTAGTCATGTTATTAGAATTTTTCTTTTATTTCGCTCACTTTTATTTATGAAAACAATAATGCTGAGATATAAAAGCTATGTGTTTAGATATATTTAAGACTTGTCTACTATAGGAGCCAGAAGAAATTAAAATGTCACCTTTGTGCAAAGGATTCTTCCCCAATTTTTCCTCTTTTCCTGAGTGAGCTTTCTTCAATCAATGTTCACTTCATTAGCTTATAATATCATATTTTATCAATTTACACTATCGTATAGTTATATCATCAATGAATAAATTTATAAAATAAAGTAAATATCAGTAACCTTTTATTAAATAATTTGTCTTAAGGAAAAATCCATACCGTTTCAATGAAACCATACAAAACACTCTTAGGATATACATTTTGAAAATTATTTTAAACATATAAAAACTAAGTAAAATATTGGTATTCTTAAATTAACATAAAATTATTTTTATTTCACTTACCGACCGTTTCAGTTCTATAAACAGATAGAGAGAGAGAGACATATACAGGGGCGTCACGCTGGGGTGGGTTTGGGGGGGTATCACCGCCCCCTCTCCCAATAATGTTTAAAATCTTGAAAGTTGGGAATTTTGTGAGATTTGAGATCTGGAGTTTGGAAACTCTATAGACTTATTCTGTACACCATTACATTATAATATGAAGGTCCTTAACCACAGACTTGTACAGACAAATATAAAATTTCCCAAATGTTGAGCCCTACTATACAAAAAATCCCAATTTCAAAAATCATCAAACATTGAAAGGAGATTCATTCTGTAGTAGATTGTAGAAAGCTTAGTTAATCAAGTAGTCTAGTAGAGCCGTTGTCAGTAGCTAGAGACAACAGCCGGTGAGTGTATGCTGAATGCGGTATGGAAACGAATCACAAGGGAACATGAGCTGCCCAGTAGCAAAATTTCATTCAGCCGACCAGCCAGTGACGAATGAAAAAGGTAAGCATTTACTAATACCACTGAAACGATATTTTTCGAATATTTAAGATCAAGTCCCAGTTTTTTAGTTGTTTTGTTATTTATTGCTGACTATGAATGGTCTCAGATTTCAATATTTTAAGAACAGTGGTAGAAAATACACATTATAGGCCTAAATTATAAACATTGATAAGGTTTTGGTATATTATTATAGTTTTATACATATATTAAGTATAGCATACATCAAAATTAACAGCTGTGCATCACATGACTTAACGTGGGATAATAATAATAATAATATTTAGCACCGCGTATTACTACCCGTTCGGGTTATACGCTTTATGTACTAATTACTATAATGGGTTAGGAATTGGGAAGGTTGAATTAGAGGAAGTGAAGCCGCATTTGCGTGGAGGGAGGGTGGAAAACCATTTAGGAAAAACCACCCCCAGTACACCCGACCGAGATTCGAACCTCGATCTCCCCGTCCTCAGCAGTCGAGCTCAACACGACAAGCGCGTTAGCCAAACTACGCCACCAAGGCGGGTCTTAACGTGTGAATAAATTAAAGGTTTATTAATTTTGTAACAGCCCATACTGTTATTCCTACCTCACTCTTTACACACACAAGAGGAGGGAAATGAAATTGTTAAGAAAATACATATTAATTTATTTAAAGAGAAGAAGGTAAAATCACATGTTGTCAGGCAATTCATAAATGATCCCAACCAAGATTTAAACTTAACGCCGAACTTCTTTATCAAAAATTATGTTCATTGTCCGATCTTGCTAATACTCACCCAATCACACCGGTTAAAATCATAATTGTGTGTTCCTTAATTTTTAAATAACTATTTTTAACCAAACAACTAGTTTTAAGCTATCTGCAATACACATCCCTTTTTGGTCAAGTGGTTTCAGTGTGTATGACACCGTTAACCATGCCACTTGAGTAGTTTATCCGCTAAACCTTTATTAAGTTAGCGCTAAGGTAGCTTACACCCTAGTTATTAAGGGTACTTTTCAAAACATCATTCAGAAGCTAGCGGTAAAACATTTTGACAGTTCTAAAAAAACAAACACTTGATTTATGACATGACCCCTTTACGTGTCGATTGAAATAGTCTGAGAAAAATTCCTTCTCTGAAACTAAAAGATTGCGACCGCAAAATAATAGCAAATTACCCAACCCCTTTTCCTACGATCACTCCAATCATTCTAAATGGTAGGTTCCAAACCAATTTTTTCCCCCGAATAATGCCCTTAAACCATACAGTTTGTGGGTAAAACCTAAACTTTTCGATAGAAAATAACATGATAAAGGTTCTCCTTCACTATAAATATGTGATTTATCTTTGAATCTTCATCTCTAGGAAGAACTATACGTCATGAACTGTCATGAGGAAATTAATATTTTGTGTGTGACTATGTTATTAAGTTTGGACTACATTTAGATTTATTTTTTTAGTTTTACTATGACCTTGATTAACTAATTTCTTGACTTCAAAAATAATTATTTTTCATGTTTATTTTCGGGGGAAGTATTTATCTTGCCCCCTATCAAAGACTACCCTTTTATAGTGGCTTACCTAGTCTATACCATCCGCATATTTACACTTATGTGATAAGGAACACTACCGCAAGATTCAGAGGAAATGTATTGGATTTGCGTGATAGGAGAGTGGCAAACCATTAAAAAAGAACTCAGAACATTTGGCCTGGATTAAAACCCAGACCTCCCCACCAATATTTAACGAAATGAAATGATACTGAAACCTTGGTCCACTACTTCTCACACTAGTATAATAAAATATGCAGACTAATACAAAGCTATGGTTAAATTATTATTTTAATCACCTCTAAGGATCAAACTATGGTCCTCTGAATATATGGTCTTCCTTCTTAAACACTTAGTGAGGAGCTTTGAATCAAGCATTACGGGGGCCACCTTGGTCAGACAACACGACTTAAGATTTTCTCTAGCTACTCTATTCTGTCTAAGCGTATACTCACTTTCTCCCCTCACCTACAACCATCCTTTGTCATGTCAATAATAAAGAGAGAAAATAATACTAGGAAACTTCTTATCTAAAAATAAACAGGAAAGCTCGCTGTTAGTTCTTACAATTTTACTTTCTCATCCTATAAAAATTCACAGTATTTGTAAGAGTAATGATAAATCTAAAACCCTTTTTTTATCAAGCATACAGTGGAATTACCACTTCTTTGGTTTTACATGACAGCTAGCAGAAACTAACATATGGTATGAGTAATGCCAACATTGTCTGAAAGTAACTTTTGTCAACATATTTGAAAATAATAATTATTTACTAATGACTACTATTATTATCACTAAAAATGTAATCACTCATTTTTAACAATATTTCCCCAAATATTACAGTATAATTTTATTTTCAATAATCAAATTTAAGAAAAAAAATTCTAGTAATTTAATTCTAGTTTTTCTTTTAACTCTTGTGGCAATTACAGGTTAAATAGAGCGTGAAATTTTACATTTAATGGTTTTATATTCAGTTATTAATATTTTCATAACTGCCCTCGCATATCTTTAACATAAATAAATGGTTTGTGATAATAAAGATTAAAAAACATACAAATTGCTTGTGAAATAAGACAAAGTTTAATTTTTTAAAACACTAGTATTAACAACTCGCCGTCTAACCTGCAACAAATTCCACT
Organism: Timema douglasi; assembly: GCA_901482245.1. Taxonomy (NCBI): domain Eukaryota; kingdom Metazoa; phylum Arthropoda; class Insecta; order Phasmatodea; family Timematidae; genus Timema; species Timema douglasi. The sequence goes on from CABEEJ010001991.1 coordinate 71,095, forward strand.
ACGTAACGAACTGTTGTATAGCTTCTATCCTGTGGTCATATTTGTTTTCAGCACATAAGGTCACTTTTAACGTTCTCTTGCTTTTAGTAATTAATTAGAATTAATGGCCATACAAATAAGCTTAAAAAGTTGTCGAAAATGAGTTAATGTTATATTTTCACAAAATAGTTTTACTAATACAATTCAAAATATGAGGTAGTTATTGAGAAACGGCCTTAGAAATATTACGACTTTATTTTGGCGTGAACCTTATTTTGAAGTAACGCATCGCTGGTTACATGATATTTCGTTACAGCTGAATGACTGCGCGGAAATTTATCGCTTACCTAGGCGGCCACCTTAGTAATATATTTAATTATATATATATTTACTGTAGATTAGTAATTATTGAGTTTTCTTACACACAAACGGATTTAACTTTTTTTCTAAATGTATGTCACTAGAGTCAAAGTTATGGATTAATTTTATTAATAACATAACGTTATTATAGTCTCATCATTCAAATTCTTCTCAATTTTTTTACTGTTCGATTTTGGAGTGACTTTCCAATTATGACTTGTCTATTAGAACTAATTCTTATTTCATAAAATAAAATGTCCTCACCATTAAAATTGAGCGTGATAATTTACGACGAACGCCACTTTGTTCCCATTCGTAGCCAGAAACAAAACGAATAGATTAGTTTACCCTCCTCCATCTCCCCAGTTATACAATCATAACGTTTTCCCAAAGAGAAAGAAGGGAAGAAAAGAATTGTACTTGACAGAATAATTGGTTTAAGTCATGTTTTTTTTTAATAATATACTTTAAAAATAAATGTTTCATGGGCGAAAAAAAAATACAAATGAAGAGGTACGTAAAAAAAACCGCAAGAGAATTATATTATTAGGTCGTGTGGAAAACGCCGGGGAAGATGATAAAGTGTCACATATTTCTTGCCCTGTCCTTCGCCACGGGGCAAATACATTCTTTCAGAATTGAAGCAGGGTTTGATGCACTAACCGGATAAGTACAAACATACGTATTTAAACAATAGGGACATTGTAGTTATGTAATATGTTTCTCCATTTCATACTAAATCGAGAATCTTGCCTGAAATTTCTAAGAGAAAACAACAGCTGAAAAGGTGCCACAATATGTTGGTTAAGGATATCAACTTCAAATCCAAATAGTCCTTGTTCAAACGTGCACAATAATGGCTAAAGTAAAATAGTGTTAAAACGATCTACGTATAGGATTTTTCAAACGATATGTATCTATCTATAGCCTCAATTATTATTGATATCTTCCTTCACCTCTGACAAGACGTGTATTAATCACAACTTGTTAATGTGGGGAATGCCAGGCCTCCACCGTGGTTCGGATTCCACGTTAAGCTGTAGGTCCTTCATTTCATCTCACAATCACCCTACCATTACACATTAGCGTAATTGCGTATAACCCGAACGGGTAGTAAGACGTGGTGCTAATAATAATAATAATAATAATATTTTTTTTTTATTGATATCAAAATAATCTATAAATATGGCTATTTTCGATACATCAATTCTTATCAAGAATTCGGTAGATTCATATGACTTAACCTAATTTAAAGATAATTTTTCTTTGACTCAACATGGTTTCTCTTAAGTGAGTGTAATATATGGTATTTACTTGATCTAAGTGCAATATCCCTTACAATGAACTATATGTATTCATTTATTTACAACATGGATATATATATATTTACAACGGAATATATTCCTTTATTCATAGTTACAAAAGTTCTACCCGAATGATTTTCATTACTTTTGGGGGGTGGAGAGTGGATAGGATGGCGGTAGATCTAAGTTTACATCCCGAGAATGTGACTAAACATTTTAAACTTCAAAATAATTCTTAAAGTAAGCCGTAACTTCAAGAATTTTACAAATTATTTCAACAACAATATTTTGAGTTAACCAAAAGGTTTAGATTTATAAGAAAACACAACCAAAACGTGTGAAATTATGCTGGGCTTTACTACAACTGTGACTTTGACAATCAATAAAGATGACTTGAGCGACTCTTCGCCTGACTAGGACTAGCATTTTTAGCTAAAGGTTTTACTCGAACACTTTAATTTCTTGTGTTACGTTAAACACAAAGGATTATTACTGACTTTAACTAAGAGTTGGTGATGGGCAGGGTAATAGATAGGAAGTGCACTTACATTAGTGTGGAGAAAAAATAAGAAAATAACATTTTAAAAAGCGACATGTGATAAACACCAAAACAGAAATAAGCAAAAATAAATCTTCATGACGTCATCCCCCATTCGAAGCCTAACGACCTAGTAATCTACACCCATTGGTGATGTTAGTGCCAAGATTTGTAGATAAAGGGTGACATCTGGCTATCTCAGCAAACTCCCCGGCCGTTAATCTCAGTTTACTAGACCGCAACTGCTATTTTAAATTCAAGTAACTCCTCTTCTGTACTCACAATGCTGAGTTCCAGATCCATAGCTTCACAGAATAATCTAAAGGAAGCGGGAACCAAACCTGTGTTTTCTGGGTCTGTTGACATAAACTCTGACCACTTTATTACAGAATCGATCGAAAAATGTAATTTATTATTACTAGGTACGGTAACCAAAGAATAAAAGTTCTATTGCAACATCCAGTGCAAGTTAATTAGGATACCTTCGCTACTTGTATAGAGGAAATTTCGTTACAGTGTGAATATTCGACTTCAGTATTATAATGAGTCTTGAAGTTGTATGTGCTCAAAAACCATAAAAAAGTGAATCTTGTCATACTGTTTGTTTATGTTTCTTTAGCACCTGTGATTACTGTGGAAATGATTGAAAAGTTTTCTTTCAACTTGACATTTCCTTTCAAACCTTCACAACTCGATATTAAATCGGTACCGGTATATTATTATTATTATTAGCACCGGGTCTTACTACCCGTTCGGGTTATACGCACTTACGCTAATGTGTAATGGTAGGGTGGTTGTGAGATGAAATGGAGGACCTACAGTTTAACGTGGAATCCGAACCACGGTGGAGGCCTGGACTTCCCCACATTCACAAGATGTATTGTCAGAGGTGAAGGAAGGGTTTTGGTAATCAGATGAATCTATGCCGGAACCGAGGATTGAACCCCGGCTGCCAGCATAGAAGTCTGACACCTTACCCCTAGACCGCCAGGTCACCTGTACTGGTATATTAATGCTATTTATAAAAATAATGTCGGTTCACTTGTAGCTGATTCTTTTAAATTAGAATATTTCAAAAATGACAAATGATTTTGTCTCATAAGTTTATTTGGGGAATATTTTCCATGCTATGTAACATTGGTTTATCCGTTTTAGTAGAAAGCTTCAGTTAAAGGTAGTTTACTGAAAATAAAATAAACTATATGAAAAAGTATGTAGCCTACTAATGTTTCATGATATTTATTTTACTTAGACCTATTTTTAAATCTAGTTCATTTGTTTAGACATATGGGCTATTTATTGGATTATTTTATTAGGTAAAGATGTTGGAGTCTGGAGTTTTAAAATTGCACCCTCACAAGCACGGGAAGAGGATTAGAAAACCCCACTGAGGCACAACAAGTGTAAAACCATCCTTTAGTCACTATTCTAAAATTTGAACCTTAAATTTCTCGAAATGGCAATTAATTATATTGCGATCCGGATGACTTAGAATGTGTGAATATAATATATTTGGGTAAAATTTCTATCCAAACTGTATACAGGTAGAATATAACTTTATTTGCTTTTAATAAAATTGGTCATATGATCTTTCTTAAATTATTTTTTGTTTACTTATATCTTTTATTTTGTGATACTCGTATGAATATTCTATATGAAAACTTGGTAAAAAAGGGGCATTATTTTTTAGATGGAAAATGTTGATACCTTTGCTTTTGTAGAAATAATCTCTTTCTAAAACGAAACCGGCTGTCGGCCTGACCCTTTCCTTTTTATTTAGTATGTTAAATTACGATAGTGAATTAAAATTATTTAATTGAGCACGGACTTATTACGATTCTCTTTGAACGAAGCTTATATTTTTGTGTTCTCTTAAGAGGGAATGGTATATTTTAAGCGATTCTTTTAGTAACATTAAGCAAATGTTTGTTGTTACCTTTTAAATTCCATTACATCACCACAATATAAATAGCAAATAAGGGAAAGGGGTCGGGGGTTAATAAAAGGTAAATGTTTCAAATGAGAAAAACAGAGAAGTTTGGATGATTGTATCGTACAGAGCAGGAATTACTTTTATTAAAAATTAATTATATTTTCTCTTTTCTCTGACCGTTCCTAGGCACAATAAACTGCCGAATTAATTCCAAACGCTTGACAATAAAGCGGCGAGACAAGATACTTTGCAATATATGTATAACTCCCTCGTTCTTTAATACTTTAATACAATGTATGTTTATTTTTATTTTTATTTCATATGTATTCTGTGGTACCAAGAGTTAAATTATTTATTTTCACTGAGGAACATGCAAAAACAGAAGATCGTCTCGTCTTAACTAGTGTGTTGGTGAGTTCGATATCGATGCTGGTTACCTGGTGGTCTAGGGGTAAGGTGTCAGACTTCTGTGCTGGCAGCCGGGGTTCAATCCTCGGTCCTGGCACAGATTTATCTGATTACCAAAACCCTTCCTTCACCTCTGACAATACATCTTGGGAATGTGGGGAAGGCCAGGCCTCCACCGTGGTTTGGATTCCACGTTAAACTGTAGGTCCTCCATTTCATCTCACAACCACCCTACCATTACACATTAGCGTAAGTGCGTATAACCCGAACGGGTAGTAAGACGTGGTGCTAATAATAATAATAATATCGATGCTCGAATCTCGGTCAAGTGTAATGAATTGAATTTTTAAAACGTGTTTGAAACATTCTTAAGCTGGATTTACACTATGCGTGAATTCGTGATCCGTAGATCGAGATTCACGATTCGTGTTCAATTACGCGAATAGTGTGAATGACTAAATTAGTATTTTTATTGTTTGCGATGCGTGACTTGTTATTCGTCACTCGCGTTCGTGTTTGCTCTATGAATCCACCTTTATCATGATTACTTTATTTGCGTAAATATGTGGATATCCCAAAAGATTAAAAAGCATGGAACAAACAAAATAAAAAAGTATATCTATTACTTATTCAAAACATATTTTTCTGTACCAAAATTCAGTTTTATTTCTCTACGTATATCATTTGGTAACAAAATTAATGATATAAGTAATATTGCTTGAAATATACAATCAAAAACATAAAAGGTTTCAAAGTACTGGTTATTTTTAGTCAAATGTTGAAATAAACAAGAGAATATAAATTATTTTATAAAAAAACTGTAATACATCATTTAGTTTTGTAACACTGTTACGTTGGGATAGAGAGATTCACATTAAGAAAAAAAATCATGACGTGATGTCGCAAGTGAGCTATGCCGACCGGATGGCAACCACAGATAGCGATTATAATGACAACATCTGCGAATAGAGGGTGTCACGTGGTCGGCACAACAAGCCCTCTGGCCGTTAATCTCAACTTTCTAGAATGGAGTTGCTAATTATTTATGCAAGAAGCTCATCATTTGTCCTCACGAAACTAAGTTTGAGCCCGCTCCAGACCTACTGTTTCACAGATAAATAACTCTGAAAGCACCGGGGATCAGACTAGGAACCTTTGGATCTGCAGCCAGGAGCTCTGAACAATAGTCTAAAGAGGTGGTTGATTTACAGAAAGAAACAACTTTTAAATCCATTCTATTAATTGAGTTTTCCAAGGGGTTCCGTTAACTACCGTTTTGGCTTGTTGACCTGATCCCAACTCTATATACTCTTACTCTATAGAGGTTGATCGTGTAGTAAAGCATTGTGGGTCCCAAGTAATTAAAGTGTCAAAGCATTGTTTAGTGGATGACATAAAACACACCAAAAAACCTTTTAGTTAAGATGCATTCTTTTAAATCTTATAACCAAATGATATGTGGAATCAAATTACTCTGGCTAAAGACATTTGAAAGCCCTAGAAAAATGTAATTTTCACCAAAAGTTCATCATATACCTAAAGTGTAAGATGAATAACCTCACGTTAGTAAGAGAAAAACTTTTTTTTTGTGTGGACATGGTAGCATAGATAATTCTAAATATAATAATTATTTAGTTCTGTCGCCGCCACCGCAGAAGACACGTTGATTAAGATGGATTAAAATTAAGGTCATTCTAACAACTAAATTAATAACAACATTTTGAATCTAAAGCATTTTTAAAATATCAACTATTAGGGCAATTTTCAAATATCAAAACCATGTGACCTAAAAATCTTTTAAATGTAATTATTAACAAAACTAGACCTTGATGGTTATCGTTTGCTAACTTGACTTGAGTCAAGGTATATAATACCAATTCTTTAGCTTTTCAAAATACCTCTAGGAATTTCCAAGAAAGACGTTTCACATGTCAAATACAACATTGAAATAAACTGTGTTTAATTAATTTGAGAAAGGATGGTACAAAATATTTACAAAAAACAAATGTAAGATAGCCAACGTTCACAAAATATCAATATATTAATTTTTCTTAGTACCGTTTCTCCCAGTTTTGATTTTACGCTTATGTACTAATGACATTAAAGTGTTAGAGATTTGTTAGGTTGAATTTAGAGGAAGTGTGCGCCATTTGTATGGCGGAAGATTGCGAAACCATTTAGGAAACGCACCCTCAAAATACCTGACTGGGATCGAACAACGGCAGTCTAGCTATTTGAGAGATTGATGCCTTAGACCATGCGACCACCAAAGTATGTTCTCTTAATCTTAAAGTTGTTATAAATTATACAACTTGTCAAAAGGAACTACCGTAACATATATGGATACAAGAAAGTAGATTTAGTAGCCTCTTGAGATTTAGATAAAGCTCTTGGTTAGAAGATTCTGGAGTGCGGGCGAGGGGCGGGATCCTACTAGAGACGCCTTTAAGACGTTAATAAATCCAACGTTATTCAAAAAAGTATTTTGTTCCAAAATATGTTTAACGCCAAAATTGTTGGGATAGTTGCTAACAGGTCCCATACCAAGGGCTTTTAGAGTGGTCCCTAAATTTCTAAGAGTCCCTTTTTATAGTTGGTCCCTAAAAGTTCGTTTTTTTTACATTTTAGTTATTAATCTCTTTTTATTGATAAAAATTACTAGTAAATTGGTAAAAAAAATTCTATAAACTTGTACAAAAGTTGAAAACATTTACTAAAATATGTTGATGTAAGTTGCTTAGCAGTCATTAACTTGCCTTTCTTACCATTCATCAAACATCTGAACGTGTAGTGTTTGAGCATATTCATGTTTGAATATTATGAATTTCAGTGCCATTTTACTTAAATTATTGCCCCCAATGAAGTAAACTGAGGGGACATTTAAATATCATTTGTGCTCCTCAATGTTTTAATTCACTATTTTAATAAATTTAAAACTTTGCCATAAGTTTTATTGTTACTTATTTTGCACTATATAAAATTTGTTATAATTTTGTTCATTGTAAAAATCTGTAATCTAATACCACTATTTTGTAAAGAGTATTCCTATTTGTTACCAAGCAAAAGTTTATTGAAATAAAATAAAAATGTACCGGTTATCCATTCCCCACATAGGAATTTATCTAAACTGTTCTGTACTATAGGGTCAACTTATTTATTTTATAATAACAATGACATTTAACAAAAATCCCAGAATTGTACTTTTTGATGTGATATCTTATGAAAATAAGGACTTAATATCTTAAGCCATGTACATCCATTTTTATTTTTAGTTTAATTCACTAGAACTAGAGATTGGACGTTCAAATCCTCGAATCCCATGGCATTTGAGAGATGAGAGATTAGAGAACCTTGCAAAAAAATTTCTAATCTAAATATAAAGCCTCAGATTGAACTAAAAGTGTAATCTTTCAGAAATTACATAGATTCGTGTAATTGGAAAATAAATGACAATTTAGCTTCTTTTACTTAAATAATAAAAGAACAAAATCACAATTTTTTTAAAAATAAATTGGTTTACAGAAAAATAATTTGTCTTTTCATGTCCTCTTTGTTCTTGAAATTTAATAGAAAAGACAAATAAACAGCATAGTAATGTTCATTGGCGCAAAACCTTCTAAAAAGGTTTTATTTGTTATGCTAATGTTCTATACAAAATATTTTTAATTTCTACAATTATTATATGAACCCGCAACTAGGCTACTCAGACACATTTAACAGGTCCGTTTGTTTAACTCTAGATGAACCTTGACCGACCACAGAATTAAAATATATAAACAGGAAAGTAATAAATATATATCTATTCTGTATTTAGACAGGCCATAAATTATTGTGTCATTGTAAGCCAATTAATTTCTCTTATAATTAAAGAATTAATTAATTATATTATACATTGTTAAAATTATTTCCAAATACGCTAGATAATTGAATATGAAAGTAAAAAATTACTGTAAATAAGAGGTTTCCTTTGTATTTGGCATTAAGTTCTGGTAATCAAACGTAATACATTTTTTGTTAAAAAGTTTATTATTTAATTTAGTTCAGTTTGTTTGCTTTTTTTAAAAATATACGTTTATTTTTTTTGACAAACTAAAAATGTACTTTTGAATATTTAAAGATTATAATTTGGATTCGAGATTCGAAAAAAAAATTTGGATTTGGATTCGACCCATCTCTAATAAAAACACAAGTAGATGTAACTATCTCATTTGAAACATTGTTTTCGAAAGGTGTCATACTAAATACTACATAAAATTTATTCTATTTTTGTGAAGTTTCACTATAACAACAATTCAAAATTATAATATTACGTAGTATAAAAAATTTGTAGGGTAAAAATATTTATGATTTTATTTCATTTAATAACTAGACGGTGACCTGGCGGTCTAGGGGTAAGGTGTCAGACTTCTGTGCTGGCGACCGGGGTTCAATCCTTGGTCCCGGCACAGATTTATATGATTACCAAACCCTTCCTTCACCTCTGACAAGACATATTGTGAATGTGGGGAATGCCAGGCCTCCAACCGTGGTTCGGATTCCACGTTAAACTGTAGGGCCTCCATTTCATCTCACAATCACCCAAACATTACACATTAGCGTAAGTGCGTATAACCCGAACGGGTAGCAAGACGTGGTGCTAATAATAATAATTAGATTATTATCGTATCCGACATGCATTTCAATTGTTCTATTAACTATCAAATAATTGGTAGGAGTTTAAATGAAAGAATATTTTTTCTGAGCTTCACAGTTGTTTTGTTTGACGTGCAGAAAATGTTGGTCCATAATTTTACCTTAAGTTCTCTTTTTAATTAGGTTAAAATGCCAAAAGCCCTGTATACCATTAAATACTTAGAGATATACAATTAAGAGTAAAAATAAATTAATGTATAAAATAATTCAACAAATTTAACAATTTCTCACAAGAAATCTCGCAGTTTCGAAAATAAAGTAAAAAATTATAAACTCATATCTGCCTTTGCTCAAAAAACTAATAAAGTGATAAGTTAACAGCGTAAAAATAGAAAATTCCAAGATACGAATGGCTATCCCCATTTAAATAAATAGTACGAACCAATCGCATTGTATATTATAGCTACGAAAATAATCTTCAAACATGTATTTTAAGTAAACTTCCCTTATGTATGTTTTTCTCATAAAAACAAACACATCATCATGTTGTTCAAAATAAACACATTTTATACATAGGCTACACGTTAAACCAAATTTATCTAATGTATTTAACAAAATTCATATATTTGAAAACTATTATTCGTAAACTAACCCATATTAATTATTTATTTGTAAAAATAAAAAGTGATCTTATTTATCATAAAAACAAACTGTTTTCATATTCTCATTCTGAATTCGATATTCAAGGTTAACTAAAAAAAAATTAAAAATTTTCTAAAATTTGTCGAAAGTAAATTAGCCATAAATTTTTCATTTTAGAATAATGAAGATACATTATTATTGATAATGTAAAATCATCCCCCGATATCAATTTTAAGCCCAATAGTTAAGACTAATTTCCTAAAAATCTAATTTAAAAAATCAATTCTTTAACTACTATTGTATGTCTTTTTATTTTAGAAAAAAACAATCTATATAACTATCTTTTATATAATTTGATAAGCCCGTTTACGGTAGTAGAAATTCCGAGGAAATGACTGGACAGATTTTGATAAACGATCACTCATTTTAATGGCTAAGAGTCCAGGATGTCGGGAAAAATAGTAGTTTTCAATGAAAACCCGATTTCAACAGATAATTTTCAGCTTTTTATTCTTTGTTTAGTCACCACGAAAACCGTTATTTGCTGAATAACTGTAAATCTCTAAATACAATATATCGCTTTGGCTAAAATATAATAAATAACTCAATATTTATTCATTAATTGTTGTAGTTCCAAACACATCACCATTTTCTCTTTGAATGAATATTTCTATTTGGATGATGGTCATAACACATCTAAATTGAGATACCTAAACTAGGGAAACATTTATTTTTTATTTGAATGTTGTTATCGTTAATTCGCATTTAAATCAATAATATCGATCATTATTCGAAAATTAAAGGGTTGAGTTTGTGAAAATATTGTCTATATTTTGTTTCACGCATGATACAATTATTTTAAAATATGTTCTGATATGTATTATAGACTCAAAATCAATAAAATTATCTTGAATAATGTTAAAAAATAACCATTGTAACTATTTAAGTATGATATAAGCTTTGGGGTTCATTAATTTTATTCAAATAATAGGTTTTGATGTTCCTTTTAGCAAATAGTAACACAATACAAATGCTTAAGTTAAGCTATATTTTCATTTTATCGTTTAATTTTCAGTATATGATATTTAAAAGAAATGTTTTGTGTACCCCATATATATGTTCACATTATTACAAATATAGTAAATTCAATTATGTTTCCACGTTGATACTTAATTTTGTGGGGATGATATTTCAAAGTACCGTAATATTTGAGTATCATAACTATGTTTTCACATTTTTTTCTTCATCAAACTCTCTCACATTCTTGCACACACTCTTACACTCTCTCCCACACACACACACACACACACACACACACACACACACACACACACACACACACACACACACACACACACACACTCTCTCTCTCCCTAGCTCTATAAAACACTTTCTCTAATATCATCTCATTTCATTCTCTCTCTCATACACTCTTTACCCTCATAAACACTTTTTATCAAACAATTTCTCTCAAATTATATTTATTATACTCTCTCTCTTAGAGTGACGTATTCTCTGGATATGCTAGTTCTGCGCCGCATACCCAAGATTATATGGATTAGTTTATAAATTCAATGTCTTCTGTGTGAACTGTGTAAATAGTAATGTTTAAATTGTGAATAAATATACATGTATAAAGTGTTTATATATATTATTAATTTGTAAACTAATATTTGTTTATAATTCAAGAAAATTGTGTTTTAAGTTATTATTATTCCAATGGGGTCTACTGCCTACCCAGCTTATGAAGCCCAGGATAGGCAAAGCTAGAGAAGTTCTAATGACCTAGACCAATGTATATGGGGTTACGTCACTCCCCTTGGCCCTTCGCCAACAAACATTCGCCAATAAACTAGGGTGTTTACAACCCAGGGCCTGCTGTATACTTGCCGCAAGTAAAACAGTGTACCAAGTGTTGAACAAATATTCAAGAATCAAGATCACAATTATTATTTACTAGGCTAGTATAGCTTAGGTAAAATAAAATAAATGAAAATAATATATGTGAAATAATCGTATAAATAACAAGCTTTTAACTATGCATTAATTAAATACATATTATATTTATGTTTATGCATTCTAGGCATATGTATAATCATGTATTTGACAAGCATATTTACCACCATTTTAGAGTATACACGGGTGAAGTAGGGGTTGGAGGGTGGGGAATGAGGGGCTAATTTAACTGTAGTAGCTAGATTTTTTTTTGTAGTATGTAGTATTTTAGGAGTTTTAACATTGTTCTTTTGGTTGTTGCTTATAAGCTTATAATTTCTTGCATCATACATAATCTAATTATTAGTCATTGTGAGTTTATATAATTATACTTCAAGCAATCCCAAGAGATAGGAGTGTTATTTCACAGTTTCAAAATGAATAATCAAAAAAAGGTAAAATAAAATGTATTTTCAGATATAAATGTCTTAGCAATAAACCAATGACGTAGCGATAGAGAAATAGGCCCATTAGGAAAAAATCTCCCCTTTGTTACTGTTATCACAGTTTACGGATTTAAATAGCTTCTGGAGCATAATTGGGATTTAATGGATAGTTTTAGGCTCATAATTATTATTTCATCTACCTTATTCCGCCCACCGAGTTCTGATGGACGCTTGATTCATGTGTAGTAATTCATTTTACTCTTTTTATACATATATTATTTTAATTTTCATATTGCTACCTGTGAGTTAGACATCTTAGCTCAGTCGGCAGTTTGCCTGCTCACTAAGCTAAGGGTTACGGGTTTGATTTCCAGCATGGCCTACAAAAATATTATTGGTAAAATTTGGATTTCCCCTATCACGTTGATGAATTAACGGCCGAAGAACTAGGTGTTGTGTTTGTTCTAGATTTAAGTTAAGTCTTGTGCTGATATAATCCCTTAACCCAGAAATTGCATGCTTAATACCTCAAATAAATGAAAATAAAAATTCTACCTGTGTGTACGTTTAATTACACTAAATCAATTGAATAGTGTATGTCACTCTTATACAGTCAGGAGTGTGCTCATAACTCTTAGCATTGACATTTTTACTTAAATCTTAGATTATTTAGGTATTGCGATGAACTGCAACATGCTGTGTTTTGTTATTCCATTACAATTTTAGTGGATGATAATCATCAGTAATTTCACGTTTTGGTGTGCTTTGAGCATAGTTCTGGTGTACTTTTATGAAGTCAGAATATGTAATAGGATGTTAAGGTGGATATTGAAAAAAGATATAAATTAATAAAAAAAAAAAAAAAA
>CABEEJ010001991.1:84174-99836 GCA_901482245.1 Timema douglasi
AAAAAAAAAAAAGAGAGACGAGGGGAGTTGGGAGGTGTGAAGTTTCCCAGGATATAATGCGAGTACGGAAAAAACAAATGTTTCATATACGTTGTTCTAAACTAGAGGTACTCATGTTTAAATATTTCCAGGGGCAGCATCTCTTTATCTTCTTGACCACCAAATCCTCCCTGCAGCTTTTATAGTAGAGCATACCTATTAATTTTCTCAGAATACGCCACTGCTCTCTTAAGTCCTCTCTCAAGCACTCTCTCTCTCTCTCTCTGAACCGCTTTCTTTTTCTCAAACGCTTTTTATCTCTAAACTATTTCACGCTCACGCACACTCTCTCCCTCACACACATACACACACAAATTATAAAACAATTTCTCTAATATAATATTTTCTCAATCTCTCTTTTATACTTTATCCTTCTCTCATACACACTCTCTACCTTGACACATTCGTTATTACACAATTTCTTTTACACTATTTTTATAAAATTCTCTTTCTTAATCCCCCTCTCTAATGTTCCATCTCTCTCTAAGCCGCTCTCTTTTTCTCAAACGCTCTCTATCTCCAAAACGCTCTCTATATCGAACGTTCTATTTCTTGAACGCTCGCTCTCTCAAACTCCCTCTATCTCAAATTCTTTGACTCAATATCACTCAATCTCAATCTCACAATCTCAATCTCTCTCAAACCCATTCGCTCACAGACCCACCATCTCTCTCAATCTCTCTTTCTATCAAACTCATTCTCTCAATTTCTCATTCCCCACCATCCCACCTCTACTTCACCCGTGTATACTCTAAAATGGTGGTAAATATGCTTGTCAAATACATGATGATACATGTGCCTAGAATGCATAAACATAATAAAATATGTATTTAAATATTGCATAGCATAAAGCTTGTTATTTACACGATTATTTCACATATATCATTTTCATTTATTTCCAACACTTTCTCGCAAACACTCTCTCTCTCTTAAACTCTCCCTCAATTTAATTTTCTCTCTCTAAGCTTATCTCTCCTTCTCTAACCTTCTCTCTCAAACTCTATGTCACAGGCCTTCAGATGTTCTCTCTTTTTCACACAATCTCCCTCTCAAAACCATACACACTTTCTTTCTCTCACACATACATACACTCTCCCTCACACACTTTATCATGCATTCTCCCTTACGTGTTCTCTTTCTCTCTAACACATACTTTCTCTCATTGTCTCTCACACACACTCTCTCTCTCTTCGTACACACACACACACACACTCTTTTATCTTCTCCCGATATTTCTCTCTCTAACACATACACATACTCTCACTATCCCTCGCTCACACTCACTCGAACTCTCTCAATTGCTCAATCTCAGTCTCTTACGCTCACTTTCTCACACTCACACTCTCAATTTCACCATCAAATTTGATCACTCCTTCCATTAAATATCTTAATATATATTATTATATATATATTTTTTATATAACTGTATAAATATATATTTTTATATTATTATTATATATTTTATATTTCCTGTAATAGAAATTACGAGGAAATGACTGAACCGAATTTGACAAACGGACACTCATTTTATGTATAAGGGAATCAAAATGCCGGTAAAGATAGTAGCCTAAAACTTAAACAGATTTTTCCATATTTTACCTCGGTGTGGGTAGTGGTTCATCTGTACAATCATTCTTTGTTTACATCTCCATGGAAACCATTATTTGTGTATAGCTGTATAGTAGTAAATAAAATATTTGTCTTTGTTTGAATATAATACCAAATCAATTGTTACTTAAATGGTTTGTGCAACGAATAGAATGTTTTCATCGGGGCGTGAAAATATACGCTCTGATTCAAATTACACACCAAAAACTACATATCTGAGTAAAGTTGATAGACTTTGACGAGTAAACTTTTAAATAAAAAGTGATTGAGGGCTTATTATATAGGCCTACATCCTTTCCCAATAAAAAGTTTAAAATACATTTTAGTGTAATAATTTTCAGCCATCGCTGCAACGACCTACTAATTTATAATGTAAACCACATTAGGTGGAGATGAAGGGGACGCGAGAAAATGTCGGTGTTTTTACAGTTTTTATAGCAACACTTTTTTGGACAATATAAATAAAATAATGCTCTCGTTACAACGCTTAATTTAATTTTCTTTACATGGTAATATCAACAGTTGTTTAATATCTGTCATAAGCATAACGGCATTAGATGAAACTTTTAAAATGAATAGAGAAAGTTGTCATTAAATTCCAGAACATCCTTGACAAATATTCAAAAACTGTTGATATCACCGTGTGAAGAAATTTAAACTGAACGTGGCTACTGGAGCAATTTTTTATTGATTTTGGATAAATGCATATTTTGCTATAAAAATTTTAAAATCATTGGCGTTTTCTCACAACTCCTTCCACCTCATCTTAACAGATAGTCATTTTGAACCAAATCACTAAGACCATTTTTAATGAATTCAAATTATATTAAATGGTATGACACAATCTCACTAAATTTAATATATTATGTATTATAGCATCGAATTTTTTAAAAAAAATTAAGTTTTAAATAAAATACCCTGATATAAGCTCTACTCATAAAAACAAACATCACTTTTTAAAGCATATAAATCACAATTTATGTTTAAATTTTAAACCAAACTGTTCAAAGATATTTAATAAAATTCAAATTGTCAAAAATAAATCATTTGTAAACTAGTCAAATTATTTTTTATTTGTAAAAATAAAACTTTTTGTATTTATCATGAAATAATATTCATATAATTCCATTTTAAAATTGATCTTTTAAAGGTCAGTTTCGAAAACATTCAAATTTTCTATAATTTGTGGTATGTAAACTACTCTTAAATTAATTTATTTTAGATAAATAAAAATACATTATTATTGATACGTAAAATGGTCTCCTGATAACAAGTTTGAAAAAATCGCTAAATCCATATTTTAAAATATTCAAATTAAAAAAATAAACAGTCATCAAAAATTACCCATAAGTTAATTTCCCCCCAAAACAAGTATACAGCTTTATTGGTCATGTTATTGTCAAACAATCCCTATATATAAATTTTAAGTAAAATTGTTATAGCATTTTCAAAATAATTTGAATATTCAAAAATCACACCTCATTAAAATAACATTTATCGAACTTTTACCCAAAACAATGTAAAGAGGGCTATTTGTAATGGCAAACACTCCAAAGATACCAATTTGAAACCGAATAATTAGACCCAGTTATTCAATATTTTATGTTTTTGATAAATCAGTCATCAGTAAAATACCAAAAAATTAGATTTTACCCCAAAAATAAGTACACAGTGTTATTTGTCATATAACAGTATCCCTTTATTTACATTTTAAACAAAATTTTTAAACATTTTCAAAAATTTCCCACCTGTAAACTACCCTTTAGTAAATACTTTGAAGCCCAGTGTTGAAGGACTCAATTTGGCAAAAGGAGTTCAGCAAAACCCGCGTAAGATTTAGAGTCTGTTTCTTACTTGTTTGTGGGCTAAGGTCAAAATTAAAAATATCCAGAGGTATAGCCCAATACAATCTAAACATCAAGTTTCTTCAAAATCTATCAGACTCTTTTGGATTTGTGGCCATGGATATCAGACACACACGGGGACAGACAAAAGTGTAAAATCCACTTTTTGTGGGTTCGTGTTCACATAAAACGTAAAGATTCTTAATAATATCGATATTGTTCTTTTCACGTTCACAATAATTATTTATCTTGATATGAAAAACTAAAAATAAAGCAGTGGGAGGTAATTTCACTTAGAGTAGGCGGTGACCTTGAGGGAATGCAAAAAAAAAAAAATGCTTACCGTTTTTATATCAAAACAAGATTTTGGTAAAAGTTAATAGTATAAATCTCTATTAACAACAAATGGTTTAATTTTCTTCAGATATTGATATCAACATTTCTCTCATATCTGTCAAAGATGTACTGGAATTTAATGACAGCTTTTTCTCTTCATTTAAAAAGTTTGTCATCTAATGCCTCTGCACTTATGACAGATATTCAACAAGCCATTGATATCAAAATTTGAAGAATATTGAACCTTCTGTTTTTACTAAGGTAATACTTTATTTTTATTTGTCAAAAAACAGTTTTGCTTGGGAAAAACGGCAAAAATACATCCCTTGAATCGCCTTCTCTTAACACCCACAGTAAGGTCCTTTCAATAAATATATTTTGAAGTTATATTTCTGAACACCCCCCTTTAAATGATTTTGATCCCCTTCCTCCTGGTATTCCTTTGCGGGGACGAGGTATAGTAGCCTCTAACTAACCCACTTCTCATACATGATGCAAGGTTGCTATTTACGTCTGCTTGTGATGCAAGACCTAAGTCTTGGACTGAGGTGTACCGCAAGGCTTTCTACTAGATTCCTCCCAAATTCTGGGAACATTATTCTTCTGCCTTTGTGGTCCTCTAGCAGGACTCTTAAAGTTGAATTTACATAATATATACGAACGTGTTTCATATTACTATGAAGGCTAATTACCATAGATGAGTGGTTAAGAAAGACGTCTACGTTTCCTGATTTGATCCCAGGAGATGGTTAAAATATTGCATATCTGTTTATAGGTGTATGACAGTCATATAATATTTGTTTTTTGTGTCTTCCATATGAATAAATTTTGGTATGAATCTTGACTTACTATCCAATTGGTCTGTAAATATATTTGTACTAACGACCTAGGGAGGAGTGAGGGAGAATTTATACCAAATGTACTCGCATTTATGTGAACGAAGCACTGGTAAACATCCAGGGAATAACAATTTGCTACATCCGACCGGGATTTTAACCCAAACCTCTCAGTTTAAGGAAAAGTAAACAAAACGAGTTTTGGCCTATGTGTCTAGTGTATCTACTAAAATGGTATTTTAGAACTAATTTGTGGTTAAAAGTACAAAGTAAATTTCTTATCAAATTATTTTTAAAACTTTGGAAAACAAATATTTTAAAAGGGAAAAATTAAAAGTTTAATATAGAAATAGCAACAGGCTTAAGATCCCGTCTTGCTCCACAAATAACGAGTAGCCCATCATATAATTAACTTAGATTAGAGGCAACAGCTCGAACCAGGCGTAGTATTCTAGTGCTGTAACATGACATTTTCATTATAACATTTGTATTGAAATCATTTTACAATATTTTTAAAACTACAATAACATTTTTTTAAATATTAATTTGAAAAGGAAAAAAAACTATTTCACGGATCCCAATTTCGCTGTTGTTGAATGAATAATCATAAAGTCGCACTTCGATTTTATTTATGCCCCTGGTATCTAATTTTACCCGTTAATCGTGATGGAGAAACAAAACTTCCGCGTGTAAATCTTATTCTAAACCAGATTTCCGAGTCACACGATGGTACATATTATCCAGACTATGTAGTCAAACATACACGTTGCTAAGCTCACCCCCTACCCCTTTTCTCCACTCCTACCTCTTTCCCAACGTCACAAGATAACCGTATAAATCTGCCTACCTCCTTGACTTATGTGACCCGGCAAGCTCGCAAAACCATATTTCTCTCCTGTGTTGGAAAGAGAGTGGGAGGTCGGGAGGTAAACTTAAGTCCCGCGGTGCTCGCACAACTTTATGGGTGGCATGGTCGCTAGAAGGAGAGTAAGGTGAAAGGAGAAAAAAAGGGGAGGACATAGTACGTCAAAAGCCACCTTTCTTCATAAAGTTGGCAAAGTACACCTACCGTGAGAGAGGTCACAAGTTTGAATCTTACCACTTGAATACCAGAAGAATTTGTGACGTTGGTTTCACTTGATGTATTTATAGTGACACATTACACCGAAATTATTTCTACCGTTTTCATGGCTGAGTAAGTTAAGGAGACCGACAATAGGCCTAGAAGACCTTAGTTCAAACACAGGGTAGTACCTGAAAAAAATTGAGTAGGCATTTCTGTATGTTAAATTAGACCAGGGATCTCCAAACTACAGCCCGCGGGCCACATCCGGCCTGCCACAAAATAATATCCGGCCCGTTCCAAGATTTTATAAAAAAAAATATTAATGGTTTCTCTTCGTTATTTATTAACCACACAGTTTATTCTACATATNTCTTCCCCCCGTCCCCCCATAACGTCAAGCCAGATTGCTGTCGGAATTGCAAACCCTCATTTTCAGTCGTAGGCGCCATTCCCTTTACCGACAACAGAACGGATTGATTGTGACGATTTTTAGGTAGTTCCAAGTCTCCCGGCAGAGGGTTATCAAAGGAAAGTTCCGAAAGATGTTACCTAATTTATATAAAAAAGTAATTATATCGACTAATTATTATAAATATAATTTATTACATATAAATTGATTCATTTCTCACATAGAATAATCAACGTCAATCATTTTTATCAAACACTACCTGGGCTTGAAAAGTGGATTTTTTTTTATACGCGTGACTGGCGATATGACTTGAATATAAATTTGCATGTTGAAACAAATTTGATTTATGATCTATTTGCGCATGTAAAGGCATTCAGGGCAAAAATAATGATACTTGAAGAACAGGTTAACGTTACTTTGGCCAGCAAAAATGTGTAAAATATATTATGTGTCCCGCATAACAAAAAGTTTGAACCCCTGTATTAGACTATCGCATAGTTGATATAATTATTTGCACTTGCTTTGGTGGCCTCATCATCTAAGGCAGGGGGTGCTAAAATCATTGAATAAACAAGTTATTATCATAATATCAAATTTTTTCATAACTACCCTGTTTAAAAATTCGTCGTATCGCGTATTTGATATTATTGTAAAACAACAGCGGTTTTGCCATCAAACCTTTTTCCAATCGAGGTCAGGCTGTGTGGCTTGGATGCATAAATAGAATGAATGTAAAAATGTTGGTAAACTTCGTACCAAAGTGAACTTTTGTTTGCTTTTTCATCTGGAAACCTACATTTGTATATGTTTACACCATCTTCAGCTGAAAAGGGATGACTCACACATATAGGTAGAGCAGAACAAAGCGCTCACTTAGAGTGCGACACGAACCTGAAATGGATAATTTTACTTATTGACAACACGTCATACATATCCTAAATTCAAGGCAGCACTCTTCTAATATAGGTAACATTAGAAAGAGGAAAGCTATTTTCACATGCAAGAAATATTACAGAAAATGCCACCGCGAGCTACTGTTAGCATGTGATATAACGTTAGGTGGCCCATTGGCGAATGAGTCACTCCCCCAATAGAATAGATTGCCAATGATGAGGATATTGGGGTTCGAACACTCTCGGGTGTACAGAAGCTGAATTTTCCTAAATAATTTTACACTCTCCCTCTGCGTAAATTCAGGTACACATCCTCTAAATTAAGCCATATCAATCCCTGACATATTAGTGTAATTAGTACGTATTCGTATAACTCTAACGGACAGGAGGGAACAGTGCTGATAAACAGTTCTTAGTATCGTCAGAAGTAGCAGTTATCCAGTTATGGTGAGTATAGGTTAGAATCCCAAGCGGCTTCACCAGGGTTTAATTTCCCTAAATGTTTCAACATTCTCTCGTCACACAAATCTGAGCACATTTATTATAAATCATACTGTTGCTACACGCCCTTCTTAAGAGTAAAATCCCGATATTTCGAAATGGTAATAAGATTCAGTACACGTATAAAATACCTCTACAAGATATTATCATCTCCTCCTAAGTTATCTATTTTGACAAACACAGTAAGTTAACCTCAAAAAGTAAATTTACCATTTTGATAAAAGGTTTACCTAATTCCAATTTCACAGCTATAAACCGTTTGTCGTTGCCAAGAACGGAGTTGAGGATCACTATTTAAGTGATCACTGATCAGATACTAGACGGGTTAAATTAAACTGTTGAACTATATTGATTATATTGACCGAATACTACCTTCAAATGATGGACACTTTCATTTATAGAAATACGGCCTTGGACAGAGTCACATCTTTGGATGGGAATCGAGCCCAGGATCTTAACGTGTCTGGGTGTCCTTTTGTAACTTTTTATAAATTAATTAAAATGTGTTCCTTTCCATATGGACAGTGCCGTATATGCAATGATTCGTATCCTGTGTGTTGATATTGTAGATGGCTGTGGCATGTGATAATTTGCAATACTATTGTTTGCTCATAAGTATCTGACGATTTCCACATGTCCATCACAGACTCGGCCTTAAATTATGAGAGGAGATTGAATATTAACACAGCGTGAATCCTGGGTAGCTTAGTGGTTGAGTATTGGTGTGTGATATCAAAGGTCTCGTGTTCGATTGCTATGTTCCGGTGACATTTTTCAATTAATTTAAATAAATGTATGATTTTGTTCAAAATAATTATTTATTCAGTGTTTTACTTTATAATTAACAATCTAAATTCAAGGTTTTTCTTAGGGATCGTCCCATCTGACAACTAAACGTTGACTTTTAAATTTCTTATTACTCGAATCTCTGGGGCTATGGACTAAATACCAAATAATGGCTGAATTAAAAAATTGATGTATTTATACCAACATTTTTATTTTATTGTGAAAAGGTAAAACATACATAAATCTGGCTATGTCTTTGGTGTTTAGTATTACAGTTCAATTTCAATAGGAAAGCACTTTATTAATATAAAAAAAGAGTTACTTAAACATTTTTCCAAGCGTGAATCATGTTATTTGCAATTGTCAATTTTTATGTATTATCATTAGGCCTACCTATTAAATAATGCTAAAAGTACATTAAATTGTTATTAATATGGAATGAAAAAATATACGTTTTTATTTGGTTAGATTTAAACCCAACTAAAATTCTACAATATAGGCCTATGTGTGCTCCTAGTCTAAATTTAATTATTGTGCCGTTATAGCATTTTATTTGTGAAGTGAAGTTTAAATATTTTTTTAAGTGCAAACCATAAACATAATAATTTGCATAATATTTATCTTTATATAGGGATCAGAGTTAGCCGGTTATTTCCCCAACAAGACTATTACCGAAATTAAGCGTATCCGTGACTGCCAGAAGAAAATATAATCGTTGACGCCGAGCTAGACCTGTTGTATCCACTATGACACCTCCACAGTACTTCCTGTGAAATTATTGTCGAACAGAAGGACTCCTTTTGTTAAAGGAACTCCCAAACAGAGATATCAAACTGTTCTCCTACTCTCACTTACCTCCTTCCCCTCCGCGCCCCTTGTCTTAACAATCACAAGAATTATAACACTTCCTTTTCAAGGTGGGACACATGGTTCACTGCTCTGGCGTGTACTTTGTCATTTGAAATGGATGTAAAAAGCGACTAACTCAAGAGTTTTAAATACTGAATTGGGTTTTGTCATTGCCAGAATAAGTGGACTATTTTATGTGGCCTCTAAAAAACGATGTATCTAAATAGACAAAAAGTCATGAAAGTTAAATTTTCCCCCAACAAAACATTATATACTTGGAGTAAAGTATTTATAATTTCAAAAACACCAAGGAAACTGAACTGATAAATGAGTTAAGGTCATTCATCCATCAACATTTTACTGTAAAATTTTAACAAGTGTATAATTATAAACTATAAATAACTATTCAATTATTTCAAATCATTATAGTTCACAAGTTATAAGGGCTTGGAACTTGTTATTTTATGGTTTTTTCGTATCATTTTTAAGATAAAATAATTAATGTGTGAAATTGAATTGTAGTAAATTTAGATGTTCATAAAAGGTGTAAACAATGCAATATTAATATGTAAATACATACATGAATTAAGGTGTGTAATTTTATAATTTGGTTAAAATAACATAAAATATTGTTTACTAGATTAATTTTAATTTAACTTCACGCATATAGTACTATAATATCAACATGTTAATATTTCTTGAAATTTTGTAATATGCACTGAACATACGATAAATATTTTAAATTAATAGAAAATGTTCTGATCAAATTATTCAGTGCACATGATAGATATTCAAAAATTGTTTAGAATAAACTAAGTTTTTCAAATGAAGCCATGTTTGATTCATTTTGGAAACTTCTGTTTTTTGTGAAGAAAACTGAAAAAAATAATAATCTTAACTTTCATTACCTTCCTTTCAAACTTGAGGAAATTTTTTATTAATCAGTTTTAAGTTAAAGCAATCCGACACCTTAGCTCAGTCGGTAGCGTATCTCCCTAATGAGTTTGGAGTCTCAGGTTCGATTCCTGACATGGCTGAAAAATTAATCATTTGTGAAATATGTGTTTGTCCTTTCACAGTGATGAATTAACGGCAGGAGACTGGATGTTTCGCCTAGCCTAATCTTAAATTGGTTTGTAAGGCACATGAAGCTACGACAGGCCTGGCAAGCCGTTAGTGGAAAACATATGGCTTGAATAAAAAAGTGACCCGGCCACAAAATGTAAATGTAAATTTGAAGTTAAAAGAAATTAAAAAACAACCTTAAGAAAAAAGTAAGTCTAGATGTTTTTTTCATGGCTTAGTCTTACAGGAGTAAACAGTGAGACCTTTAGATTGATAGCAAATTCGAGTTAGAACTAAAGATAACAAATTTATTGGTACCAAAATTATATATGGAATTTTTCATTGTTTTGGCTTTACTTTTTTTTTTTTTCAAACCACATCAAATTTAATTAACTACTTAGCTATTGTAGTCGACAACCAATCTTGGGTGATTAGGTTTGACTCCTGGTGGTATTTAAAAAATTATTTTATATTTATAACACATAGGTACGTCTGTTATTATAATGGTCAACATATAAACTTAAGGGTAGAATGTGTAGTATTAGAAGTAGACTACAGTCTTAAATTGATTTAGTTTATATATCATGCACTCGTCAAATACGCCAGTAATTTTTATTTGGATTTTTTTTTTAATTTCAGAAGTTATGTGATAACAATTTTTTTTTCCACGTAATATTGCTACCTTTCTGGTCCCTCTTCAAATGGGGGTAGTGGATAAGAAAACAGAATTATAAACCTCATTCACGGGGAATAATGAGGAAAAACGTATGGATCAAATCCTGTCCTTCCGACATATGTAAGCCATACTAGATGAACCTGACATCTTAGATCGTGTTCTAGATTATAATGGATGGATTTATATTATTCGTAATTCGTGCATATATTAAATAAACCACAGTAAAACCTAGTGAAGCCGGCTGATATTTGACCATATACGGTGATATAATGGTTTAAGATGTCACTCTTGAAATTGACTGGATTACCGTTCATGAGTAAATTGATCTTCGAATCCTGGCCGGGTGTGCTAAAAAATGGGTATTACTATATGGTTTACCCCTCTGCATCCACGCAAATGCAGGTGTATTTAATTTAAACATACCTCCCTCATCTCTATTATACACACGTAAATTATTATACTACTATAAAGCCACGTGGCTGATTCACTTACTGACATTAAAGTTTAGCCACTTTCAGAATAGATAGACTCTTGAAATTTGGCAAACTTATAGCTTCTAGCCTGTAACCGACGAAAAAATTACAAAAAGTTTTAAAAAAATTTAACCCCAGAAAAAAATCGGAATGGCGGATCAATTTTGAAGTTGGTGCAGACCTTTCTTTGGAAGTCTCTTGTGGCTAAACGATAAGACCTATCAAAAAACGGCTCTGGAATTACATTCGTTTACATCCACTTTCAAAGAAAACTCACTAAAGGTGTGGGTGTGGGGCCCCTAATGAGCAAAGCGAGTATATGTATACAACCTGAGCATGTTATCAGACTTAATGAAGAATTCATTTAAAATACTAATACTTGCTTTACAGGTAGAAGACGTCTCTTCTTTACATTCTAAAAAAAGAGATAACTCATGTACGGTTTATGCACTCCACTCTCGTTCTCATAATGTTAAGCCCATGCATCATCTCCTTTATTCCGAGTGTGAAGTGGCATTACTCACGTCACGCGTTTTCAATGCTCTGTGACAACATCTTAGGTCACGAATTGTCACAACCGCATGTTTGAGAGTTATTTATCCTGACTTTCAGACAAATTGCTGAAGATACTGATAAAACCGGTCTGAATATAATTGCTCAAACATTTCAAGATCTGAATAGAAAATAAATATGACTTTACCTCTTTATAATTGGTTTTAATTTCTCATAAAAATCGAAGTTTGGATAGATTTTTGTGATCGTGTGGACAAATAATTGGTTTGTCCATAACCATACAACATTTTATCATATTCTACTATAGTTGCAGATTTTTTAAAAATTTTTAGCTATCAATCCACTGCTCTCATGAAATAAAATAAGAAATTTGAACATAATTTTTTATTTATCATGTAAAACACTAAGTAGATATTATTTTGAACAAAATCGTTAAAGCTATTTTAAAAATATTTCATACTTTCAAAGATCGGTAATCTGTGAACAAACTCTCCTAAAATAAATTTTTCTCTGAAAACAAACAGTGTTATTTATAATGCAATGCCACAAGATAATATTTTTTAACAAAATAATTATAGATATTTTCTAAAATTGCATAATTATTTAAAATCAACTATCTACCCTTAATTGAAAGGCTAAAATAAAAATAATGATTTTCTTTTAGGTATGTAACAGCTTTGTTTTTTTTGTAAACTCGTCCTACTACCAATTTGAGTTGTACCTGCATTTCCGTGGAGGGAAAGTGAAAAATTAGTTAATAAGCAAAACCGTACACCTGATCATGGTTTGAATCATGTGATCCATGTCATCAGCTGTCCAGTATATTGCCTTATAACATTTTAACAGCGATATGGCTGGCTCTAGAATTAGGTTGTTTCGTAGGTCATATGCTTGTGTAGTCAGTTGGTTAAAAAATTAAGCACTAAATAATACTCTTAATAGATTAAATGATGTTCATTAACCTAAAATAAACAGCCAGTATTTCAGTGGTTCGGTAAAATTGAGCTAATATTGGCCTACGATTTTTGATATTTTCTCCCACTGGGTCTTGGTATCCGTTTATCCATCAGCCATTAATTTCGCCATTTTACCTGTTGCGGGGGTCAAATGGTCTAAGGAGATATTATCATAAGAAACTTAACTGCCTTTAACGAACGGGGAGATAAGAATTTGAATTACGGTTGGGTGTAGTACTTACAAAGGGTGGCCTTACCTAAATGGTTTTACATTATTCCTACAGGCAAATGTAGGTACATGTCCTCTAAATTCAACCATCTTAATCCTTAATACATTTGCGTGATAAGTACATAGTTAACAAGAAGTGAGACATGGTGACAAAATAAACTATAGGAGTAGGTATGAGTAAGGTAAAGAGAAAAAAAATAGGAATATGTATGGAGGGATAGTGGGAAAAACATTTAGGAGCAAAAATAACCTCAGTTTAACTGGATGGGATTAAAAAATACCGGCCTTACCATTGGAAAATATTACCAGAAAACTAGAAAGACGTTTGCTGATTTTCCATCAGAGTTTACTATATATTCAGGCTAAACGTGACAGATACAATGCTTGAAGAGTGGACATTAGAAGGTTAAAATTTGGTAGAAATGTACCGGTATTTGCATGGAGGGAAAGCTGTAAACTATTTTTGAGAACGGCCTCAGTAAACCTGACCGTAGTTTGGATCCCGACCTCGCTACGAACTAACCAGATTAGATGAGATTGGCGCTTACCGATGTGTGCGTGGTGTTTTTTTTAGCATTGCGTCTTACTACGCAGATGTTTTAGGGGTGAGAAATATTATATTTAGAAGAGGTTTAACCACATTTATATGGAAAACTAATTTGAAAAAACCATCCTCAACACACCTAACCAAGATTCGAATCTTGATCTTCCCGTCATCGAAAGTATAGTATAATGCGAGAGTGACGCCTTAGACAATAAGGCCATCGAAGCGGGTGTAGGTTATATTATAATTGATAACATTCTATAACATTTTTAGTATTATTTTATAGATATTGATATTATATACAAAAAGTGGCAGCTACACACCACATAACTTTACGTATGAATAAATAAAAGTAAATTTAGTAATTTTTTTACTGTCAGATATGTTTATTTATAATATAGTTTCTACTTTGTATCTTATCAAGCCCAAGAGTGTATTATTATTTTATTATTTAACACCACGTCTTACTACCCGTTCGGGTTATACGCTTTAAGTACTAATTATGCTAATGGATTAGGAATTGAGAAGGTTGAATTAGAGGAAGTGAAGCCGCATTTGCGTGAAGGTAGAGTGAGAAACCATTTAGGAAAAAACACCCCCAGTTCACTCGACCGAGATTAGAACCTCGATCTCCCCGTCCTCAGCAGTCGAACTCAACACGACTATCGCGTTAGCCAACTACGCCACCGAAGCGGGTTCCCAAGAGTGTACAAAGATAACATTTTCTATGTTGGTATGGAGTGAGGGGTCAACCATAGAAAGTGGGCGTAGTAAGTCTATATCGTTTTATAACACAATTTATAAGTATATATATTTGGTGGGTGGTGGGGAAGTGCGAAGGGGAACTGTGTATATTCCTCAATTACACTCTTACAGATAATAACACAAATGTATTTGATTTATTTTATCAGACCCGCCAAGTCGGTTTCATTCCAAGAAATGCCCTTGGTTCTCCAACACCATAATGGATATACCAATAGGAGGTTTTAAAAGTACATGTTTTGTAGGGAATATTAGAATAATAAATATTACCAAACTATTTTGGTTGTTTGGTTCGATCTCAGATTATACCAGCATTTTTCTTTGCTTCAGTTGATTTGGAATGTAGTCAAACTCAGCTTTGTGGGAATCAGAGAACCAATAAGGAGCTACTTTGATAAAGAAGCAGCAGCTCTGGTCTGTAAAACTGAGATTAATGGGATTAGGGTACGTTGTGCTGACCACATGACACCCTATATACACAACATGTTGGCATTATCATAGCTAAAGGTGGTGGCCTTTCGGTCGTTATAGCTTAGTTACAGACTCATGCCAAGTAGGTTTTTTTTACTATTTGGCGAGTGACACATACATTTAATTGTGAAATAAAAAAAACGTGTCTATCTTTTTTAAATTTCTTATACGTATATGTGCCCCCTTCTTTCTACCTTTATACGTCCCATTAGTAGACCAATCTAATCATTTTACCAAAAATAGACAGGAAATATTTAAAGTATTTAAAATTGTGATAATATTATTTAAATGATTCTATTATTATGAAATTTTAAAAAAGATACATATTGTCGGCTGACAAAATGGAAGGGGTAAGAGGTGTGTTTGGTGAAGGGGGTACTATTTTCCCTCACACCAATACTACTCCATCATCTCAATTATTTTTCTCATTAGCCTCTTGTATTCCCTTGACACTAGTCCGGGCTTCGTTTTCTACTCTAAAGACAAAGGTTTATGAAACCTCCGAGGATTGGAGGAAGAGAGGGGATTTCAGGGGGTTTAGGGTTAGAAGTCTGTGAGCGGTGAGGAAGGAGGGATGAGACCTAAAGGAAGGGGAGGGGGGGAGGGAAGGTCAGGTGGGTAAGAACGCGAAACATGGATCATATTAACAGCGTTATCAAATTAGTATGGCGCTACGGAGGAAAGAGGGGAAGAAGAGATAGAGTGAGATAGTTGAGGTATTCAGAGAGGGATTATGGAAGAAACATAATTCATGAAAAGTAAAGTTGAAAACAAAGTGAAAACGAAATTCTAAAAAAAAAAAAAAA